>PITA01002029.1:100882-173768 GCA_004023965.1 Spilogale gracilis
TTTTTTTTAAATTTTTTTTAAGATTTTATTTATTTGACAGAGAGAAACACAGCCAGAGAGGGAACACAAGCAAGGGGAGTGAGAGAGGGAGAAGCAGGCCTCCCGCTGAGCAGGCCTCCCGCTGAGCAGGGAGCCTGATGTGGGACTCGATCCCGGGTCTCCGAGATCATGACCTGAGCCGAAGGCAGTTGCTTATCCAACTGAGCCACCCAGGCGCCCCAGTTCTTATTTTTCTAAGTCACGTAATTTCCAGATATTTCTAGTTCTGATTTAGTTTTTCATCACTTTTATCATTTCTCAGATTTTCTTAGCTCATTTTAAATCTGTTTTGTTGGCATTTCTCTTTCACCTGCTGGCATTTTCCCCTCGGCGTGGGGCCTTGTCCTGGTGAGCTAGTGTGTGAGGTGGGGGAGCATACAGCAGCCAGCCCCCAGGCTCCTCCAGCGCCACCACACCTTCCCCAGGAGTTTTCAAGAATGTTCGCAGGGCCTTCCTTTTGGACCATTAGAGCCCCGAAAAAGCATGTAGAGTGAATGAGTCTGCCTGGGTCAGTTAGCATGGCGGATGGTGTTGGGTCGGGCCATGCACAGCCAATGTGGGGACGGGTCCAAGAGCGCCTGCCAGTGTTGTCCCAGCCAAGGTTCCAGACCTGGGCAATGTCGGGACTTCCCAGACATCAAACAAAAAAGTCACCATACCGGATGCGTTGACAAATAGAAATCTCTAAGACTGGCATAATTTAAATGTGCCAGAATATATAATATTTAGTGTGTTGTGATCTAAGACTACGGTTTTGTTTAATAACAAACTCCTTGTTTTCATGTAACATTATTTAAAAGGTTAAGGTAACTTGGGGCGCCTAGGTGGCTCTGTTGGTTGAGCATCTGAGTCTTGATTTCAGCTCGGGTCATGTTTCACATCCTGAGTTTAAGCCCTGCATCAGGCTCCCTGCTCAGTGCAGAGTTTGCTTGGGATTCTCTCTCTCTTCTCTCTCTCTCCCTCTCCCCCTCCCCCTGCTTGTGCTGTCTCTCTTTCTAAAATAAATAGATAAATCTAAAAAAAATGTTAAAGCAACTTGAAAACACAATCACTTAGAATTCAGATTTATCTCTCAGTTTATCAGTCCCCCCCTTTCATAGCTCCCCTGTCCGTGTTTAATATACTCTGGTACTGAAACTCATTTAGCAAATGTCATTTTTGTTTTTTTACAAAGCATCTTCCCATATGTCTTGTGGAGACATACAGTAACCTCTTCTTGTGTTTTCAGATGAGAAAATTAGTACTTAGGGACAGTGACTGTCTAAGCTCCAGGGGTGGCCTCGTGCTTGATTCTTTCCATATATCCCAGTGCAGCAGAGATCTGGGGGGCCTCTCGGGTTTTCCTCCCATCAGGGGAAATGCCCCAGACGCCAAGTGTCGCTACCCTCACACATACCACTGCCCACCGCCCCATGGGGGGCGCCCACCCCCCACCGAACTTTGGCAATGGGACTCACAGGACTTGGGTTCCTGGACACCCAGAAGAGGGGTCAGCAGCACTTAGGAAGGCAGCCCACTGAGAGGTACATGGTCAGAAAGCTGGGGAGCAGGGGCTGGGGACAGGAGAGGGAGAGGAGGTCAGAAGAGTGCCAGAGGGTTCTCACCGCCACCTCTCTAAACATTTGTGAGAGGTCCCAGTTCCACAGTCGCTCAGTCCCCCTCTTTGGCTGCCTGGGGTCAGTTCCCCACCAAAATTGCCTGTGCGGGACCTGGGGACAGTGGGACATCTCTCCAGCACATACCTCTGTAACTAGATGGCAATGCTATTATTGTTATTTTAACCCTCGAGAAAAAGACAGTTCTTGAGTTTCGTGGAGTGATTAAATGGCGTTTTTCTTTGTAGTTGTTCATTTCATAGGGCTCGACCCCAGAATTGCTGCCTGGCTTATAGATCCTGGGGATGCCACACCCTCTTTTGAAGATTTAGTGGCAAAATACCTTGAAGGCTCCATCTCTGTGAACGTGAGCTGCACATATGGGAATTCCTCAAGAAATGTCGTGGTGAGTTGTGTTAAGATAAGGTGTTACCAACCTTAATCAACCCGAATTTTTTTCTAGAAACTTTCTTCCACTTCATGAACAGTCAGTAGTAAAAAGAACATTGCTGACATTCATTTCACTTATTCTGCACAAATGCTTTTTACTCTGACACTTCTGGTGGAGGATGTTGAGTTAGGACGGGTGACTTCTGTTCCTTCATGACACTGTCCCTGGAGAGTACGTTCACAGTGGGAGTCTTCTAAATGGACCATCTGGGGTCAGCGAGCCACGCGCTCTGGGCCCCGTGAGCTGCTTGTGCTTCCAGTAGCCTGGCCGCCGTGCACAGGCTCTGGTCACACCTTGCCGCATGAGCCCAGGTGGGTCTTCTGAGCCCTGTCCTGGAGATGCACCCAGTTGTTAGGAACTGCGCCTGCAGAAGCCGTAGTGCTTACGGCTCTGGAGCCTGGGCCAGCACCCTGCGAGCCAGGCCCCTGAGGAGGTGGCCCGCAGCTTCCTGCATGCAGACCAACAGCAACATGCTAGAAGCACAGTGGGACGAACATGCAGGGGCTCAGGGTCCCAAGGATTGGTCACGAAGTGGGAACCATGGGGCAGCGCAGCTGGTGAGGTGGGGGCCCTGGGGCTCCTGCTCTGCACCCCGCACCATCTGTGAGGGAGGGTCTCAGTTGGATGGGGACTTGGGGGTACAGAGGCGGAACTTACTCTCCCTTAATTTAAAGAGATGTGTCAGAGGAATATGGGGGAACTCATCGACTCAGAGGGAAAGTAGTCGCAGGCCATGGAAGACACGAGCCCGCAGGCCCCAGGCCCAGCAGTGAGCTGTGTGTCACTTTTGTGGAAGATCCACAGTGAGTTCCCTCACTGTGCCACATGTGTGCCCCTTGGCGGGGGGACAGGGCGTGGAGGTGCATTCTACTAATCACATGATGGTGGGAGGGGGGCTTCCTCAAATAGCAGCTGAGCCTTATCACTGAAACGGGGGCGTGCCCAGCCCGGTTTATAGATGAGCAGACCACGATGCAGGAAGGTCAATGTGCAGGTACCTTGCCCAAGGTCAAGTTGAGGCTGTGGTTCAAAGCATGGGTTTCTGACTGTAAAGTCTAGTTTCTTTCTAGTGCGTCTGGGGTGGGAGTGGCTGCAGGGAGAAGAGCCCCAGCCGCGGAGGTGTGTCTCTCCCTGTCATGAAGCCAGGCCTGCCCCAAGACTGCAGGTGCTCAGGGCGTGGGGACCCGGCCAGCGCCATCACTCACCTTGTGCTGTCGCCTCACCCCGGGTCCTTGGCGCCCTCCAGGAAGAAAAGCAGCAGCCTCTATGAACTTGCGCTCGAATCCCGTTGGCTAGAAATGTGCCCATCGTGGAGGCCTGCGGCGTGGCAGGGGGAGCCAGGCCCACGCTGTGCCGGCTGAAGACGTGATGGGAAGTGTCTGGGCAGAGGGGCAGCACGAGAGCGGGAGGGAACGGTGAGGTTGAGAAGGAAGGTGAGGGCTAGAGGAGGACCTGCGTCAGGGGCTCTGTCAGGAGGGTGCTGGTCCCCCTGGAGCTCAGTCTCGTGCCGGGTTAGCCCTGGCTGGAGCAGCGCTCATAGCGGGAGGCTCATTCGGGCAGGAGTGGACAGTTTGGTCACGGTGCCCCCAGACCACTCATGCCGGGAGCCAGCGCTGGGGATGAGGAGGGCACAAGGGCCGGGCTCCGTCAGCCCACCACTGGCTCCTCGTCCTGGGGTTTCTCTGCCTTGCGGCCTTGAGGCCAAAAGTGGAGTGTGGGGAGTCGTTCGGCAGAGCAAGGCACCTGCGGGGGAGAGACTGCGTGCTGGGAGCCATGGCCCTGATGGTCTGCACTCAGGGCCTCTGGGGGTGTCGTCCGGGTGAGGACGGGTGGTGAGCGTGGCCGCTGGCTCCTCCGCCTACTGGGGCACGTGGAGGGTACGGTGCTGTCTCTACCACCGTGTGAGCTTTGCACCGTGGGCACGCTGCAGTTCCTGTAAAATGAGGAAAAAGCTGGGTTCGGGGGAAGGTATGAGGCTCCAGGTAGCTTGACTTGCCCAGGGAGAGGGCTGTGGTGTAACGTGGGAGCCCGTCCACGGGAGGCATCTGGTGAGGCCACCGGTGTGTTGCGTCTGCCACGGAAAGACTCGTGCCACCGAGCGCCTGCCCATTCTGTGCGTTGTACTCCTCCCTGATGGTGATGAGCATTGCTGCCAAGTTTGCCTAATCATTCCTTCTTTTGATCTCTTAAAGAATCAGAATATCCGTGAGAACCTGAAGATACTCTCCAGACTTACAGTGGGCCTTTGCTCCCAGCTGAAGGCAAGGAGTCTTGTTGTGACTTGGGGTCACTGTTCCCCAAGAGCATCGCTCACTGCCGTCCACGTGCACAGGCCCCTGAGTGCGCAGGAAACGGAGCAGTGAATTCCCAGCCAAGTGAACTTGTGCCTCACTCAGAAGGACAGGCCTCATGATAAGACCTGGTGTTTTGAAAATGTTTTCTGTAGGCTAATAATTGTAGCATTTTTAAAAAGCTCCCAGTTGAATTAAAAAGTTTCTTTTTTTTAAAGTTTTTTTTAATTAGAGAGAGCATGAGTAGGAGAAGGGGCAGAGGGAGAGGGAGAAAAATTCTCCAGCCGACTCCCCACTGAGTGGGCTTGATCCCACGACCCTGAGATCCTGGCTTAACCCACTGAGCCACCCATGAGCCCCTCAGCTGGAATGTTTCTAATGCTGCAGTTAACATAAAAGCAGAGTGTTTATTTTTGTTTAATAGTGAGATGGACCAGCTCTGCCCAGTCTCACTGGAAGAGCAGGGCATTCCTGGGAGCAGTCAGGGGGAGCTGAAGGAAGGGGCTGTGTGTGGACTTGAGACCAGGAGTGGGGGCCAGTAGGGGCTGAGAAACATCTGGGGACAGGCGCTGCCTGGAAGCTTTTCCGCTGCTGGGCTTGGAGGGGAGGCTATCACCGGGACCCGGGGAGAGCTGAGGCCCTTCAGGGGCTGTTGGTCAGGAGCTGGGCTCCCGGTGCTGGGGTGCAGGCCCAGGACTGGGCTGCTGGGAAGGGTCAGCGGGAGACAGGAAGCCCACTTCTGCCCCCTACTGCCCCAGCCCGGGAGCTGAAGAAGACCCCGGTGGTGGCCTGGAGCACATCAGCCCTTTACCAAGGGCAAGCACAGGGCCCACGGCCTGGCGGAGCAGGGCAAGGGCACGGCGAAGGGTGGGGAAGGCTGAGGGCTTCCAGAGGGAAGCAGGAAGGGACACACAGGACAGACACCCCGAGAAGAGGCATGAAAACAGTCTGAATAAATGCAGAGACCGTTCATAGTCTTGGAGGAGGTGACCTCATATAAAGATTTCACCTCCCCCCACACTAGTCTATAAACCCAATGCAAAAACCAATGAAAATTCTAGATACACTTTTGGGATTTCAGTAAATCTATTCTGAAATTAAAATGGAAGGCTAAAATTCTAAAAATATCTACATCACACTTAAAAATGAGAAAGATTTGGGGCACCTGGGTGGCTTAGTCGTTAAGCCTCTGCCTTCAGCTCAGGTCAGGATCCCGGGGTCCTGGGATGGAGCCCCACATCGGGCTCCCTGCTCGGCGGGAAGCCTGCTTCTCCCTCTCCCACTGCCCCTGCTTGTGTTCCCTCTCCCTCTGCTGCTCCCCGTGTGTGTGTGCGCTCTCTCTCAATAAATACAATCTTTAAAATATTCTTTAAATGAGAATGAGTAACGAGAGCTGGGAGCGGGGCTTGGCCTTCCTGATATCTCTGAATGTGTCTGCGAGGTCTTGGTGATGAAATAAGACCCTTGAAAGGAACAGGAGTTTTACTAGGAAGGAGGCCGGCAGGCGGTGGCCGTTCGGTGGAGTTGCCCGAATTCCACCTCAGAGCTATGAGGAGCTGCTCAGCAGCGTGCAGGTAGAAATAGCTTAGAAGTGACGGTGTCGTTTCTTCCTACAAAATAGGTTTGTGGTTTATGGCAACTCTATTGTACGTTGGAGCTTCCTCTGATACCGATTTTGGCAGGTAAGCTACCATAAAGATGAGGCACAGTCCTGTTCCTAGGGAATTCTTACACTGTCTGCGAGGGTGGGCATTTATTAGGGGCAGGCAGTGCGTCATGTGAACACAGAGGCAGCAGCCCTGTAGTTCCTCTCTCCGTAACAGGAGGGGTCGGACAGCATCACCTGTTGGTCTAGAAGGACAAGAGGGTTCTGACCTCTCGGTCACATGGGTCCCTTTGGCCCTGGCCGAGCGGCCACCCCGTGCCCCTCAGAGCAGCAGTGCGGGGCAAGCCTGTGGCGGGTTCTGCAAGGCGGCTGTTAGCCCTGGTGGCGTGCTGTCCGTCAGCCCCGCCCCTCGGGGCATTCCCAGGGAGAGGGGGTGTCAGGCCCTCTTCTGCCTTTGCCTCTCAGCCCAACAACAGGGCTTGCCACGTCCCATCTCCACCAGTGGACCATGAGGGTCAGTGCTAGAGCCCAGCAGCGGTGGTGGGGGCGGTGGGGCCCATGGGGAGCCGCCCTGGCCAGCCACACGGGGCTGTGGAGCGCCGGGTCGGGCTCGGCTCCCCTAGTGCAGCGGGGCCCCGGGCCAAGTGGGGTTACCGTCCTTGTCAGGGAGTGAGGCTCGCTCCCCATCGCAGAGGCTTTCCCAGAAATGAGTCACTGATGCAAGTTTCATGGGCTTTGCTGTTTGCGTCACAGCGATGGAGAGCCACAGCATTCGGGTGAACAGAGAAGAGATGGAGAGGACTTCAGCCCTTCTGGGGGTGCGTTCTTATTTCAGAGCCAGGCTGCCTGTTAGCTCTGTCCTGCCTGTGAGTCCTTCCCCCCTTCTCCTCCCTTCCTCACTCACCTGTCTCGGACAGGAGCGGGGGAGCACCAGGCCCTGACCCGCCTTAGAGGGCCGTAGCTGGGCGCTCGCTCTGTGGCGCACAAGGGGTCTCATGGATCCTCCAGCTTCCCAGAGGTCAGCTTCTGCTCACAGGGCCACCCCCTGTAGTCTGGTTAGGGGAATTCATGGCTTTGCGGGGTTCTTTGTAAAAGCAAGAACAGGGTGCCTGGGCGCCTCAGTCACTGAAGCGTCTGCCTTCCGCTCAGGTCGTGATCCCAGAGTCCTGGGATGGAGCTCGGCATCAGGCTCCCTCCCCGGCGGGAGTCGGCTTCTCCCTCTGCTGCTCCCCCTGCTCGTGTTCTCTCTCTCTCTCCCTCTCTGTCTCTCTCAAATAAATAAAGTATTTTAAAAGAGCAAGAACAAAGCTTTCTGTCAAAAATTAAAAATATAGAGGGTACATAGAGATACACGAAAAATGCATTAAAATCTTCCACCAGTTAAAGGAAACTGGTATAACCATCACCTAAGTCACAGTGTAGCATTTCCAGAAGCCCTGTGTGCCTGTTCCCCATCAGAACCTCCTCGGCTTCTAAAAGTAACCTCTGCCCAGACTTCGGGGGTCCCTGCCTTGTTGCTCTGCTTGCCTTCCCACCTTAGTGCTTAGACGGTATGTCTGGCTTCCTTTGGAACTGTGAGTTAGGGGTCCTGTGCCGCATTCCCTCCACCTCCCGCTCCCTCCGCCTCCAAGTCTCAGCTCCGCCTCCTGAGTGGCGCCCCCTTGTCTTTCTGTCACACCCCCTGTCCCACTGTGGATAGCATCTGGGGTGTGGCCGGCTTGCAGCCATGACTCTGGGCCCACCGTGCACGCTTCCCTGGCCACAGGACGGTGTCCTCTGCTTCCGGAAGGGGCGCTGGGTTGCCTTCCGAAGTCGCAGGGCCAGCTGCACGGCTCCTCTGCATGGGGACCCCAGGCTTTTCGGAGCAGCCACTCTGGCGGACGTAATGCTGTCTCCGTAGGAGTTTGGTTTCCATTTTCCTGACTACTAATGAGATGGAATAGCATTTCAAGTCATCATTGGTGATTAGGAGTTTCTTTTTGGTAAAAGATCTTTTCAGGTTTCTTACCCATTCTCGTATAGAGGGCTCTGTCTTTCCCTTACTAATTTATAGGACATCTTGATAAACTCCAGTTATAAGCCTGTTACATATACCTTCTCCCTCCCCCTGTTATATTTCTACTCTCCTCATGCTGTCTTCTGACAAATAGAAGTATTAATTTTTAATGTACCATGATTTTACCAATCTTTGTCATTATGGTCAGTGCTTTTTGTATGCTGTGTAAGAAAGTTTTCCATAGGCCAAGTTCAGGAAGTATTCTTGTGTCAGGTTTAAATGCTATTTTTACTAGCCTTTGCATTTAGGGTTATGATCTGCCTGTTTTTTTCTTTTAATGTACTTTTTAAATTAAGAAACAAATTGCATACAGTGACTAGTACAAATATTTTTAATTATTGTGGTAAAGTATAACATGTAGTATCAAACTTACCATCTTAGCCATTCTTTTTTTTTTTTTAAGATTTTATTTATTTGACAGTGAGAAACATAGCTAGAGAGGGAACACAAGCAGGGGGAGTGAGAGAGGGAGAAGCAGGCCTCCTGCCGAGCAGGGAGCCCGATGTGGGGCTCGATCCCGGGTCTCCGGGATCATGGCCTGAGCCGAAGGCAGTCGCTTAACCAACTGAGCCACCCAGGCGCCCCTATCTTAGCCATTCTGATTAGACCGTATGGCGATACTAAATACAGCCTCATGGTCGTACAGCCATGACCACTGTCCACCCAGTCACTGTGCACTCACCCCTCCCCACCGCTCCCGGCAGCCACCGTCATGCTTCGTCGCTATGATCACACTGTTCTGGGTACTTCATGTAAGTCGAATCACACAGTATTTATCTTTTAGTCACTGGCTCATTTCACTTAGCGTAATGTCTTCAACATTCATCCTTGTTGTAGCGTGTTGCAGAATTTTCTTCCTTTTCGAGGTTGAATGTATGTATCACATTTTGCTTACCTGTTCGTCTGCCTGTGGATGCAAGCAACTTGGGTTGCTTCTGTGTTCCAGCCATTGTGAATAATGCTGCTATAACCTGGGTGTGCGAATATCTCTGAGGCCCTGCTCTCAGAGGGTAGGTACCCCAAGGTTAATTGCCAGATCTTCTGGTAACTTTTACTTTTTTGAGGAACCACTGTACTTTTTCTGTAGTGGCTGTACCATTTTGCACTCCTACATTCTCCATATCCTCACCAATACCTGTTGTTTTCTGAGTTTTTTGTTTTGTTTTGTTTTTCTAATAGCCGTCCCAATGGGTGTGAGGTGGTATCTCACTGTAGTTTTGATTTGCATTCCACTAATGATTAGTAATATTGGTCATCTTTTTATATGCTTACTTACTGATTTGAGGAGTTCTTTATGTATTCTGTATGTGAGTCTTTGTGATAAATTCTGCATGCAACTCTTTTGCAGTATATATGGAAAATCCTTCTTCCCAGTCTCGGGTTTGGCAGACAATAGTCTGGGCCAGATCTGTCCTGTTACCTGTTTTCATATGGCCTACAAGTTAAGAGTGCTGGTTACGGTTTTTAAAAGATAAACACATAAACAAAGGTAAAGAAGTATATGTGACAGGAGCCATATGTGGCTCATAGAACTTAAAATACTTTCCAGCTCAGTCGGTGTCTATGGCTTGTCTTTTTACTCTCTTAATAGTGGTATCTTTTGGTGAACAGGGTCTCTTTATTTTAATGAAGTTCAGTGAACTTTTTTAAATGTTTAAGAATTTTTATGTGCTGATACTTTTGTCTGCCTTCTGGTAAAGATATTCTTCTGTGTTTTCTTCTATCAGCTGTGTTATTTTAAGCCTACTGTCCATTTCACATTTTTTTCTATAGGGTATCAGGTTTGGTTAAGACTTTTTCCCCCAAGTTGATTTCTGTTTATTTCAGCTTATTAAAAGTGCCACTGTTTCCCCACTGAATTACAGCAACGTCTGTGTCATAAGTCAGATCACTGCTGTCAGAGGTTTGGAGAAAAGCAGAAGCAGAACCAGTGGAGCTCTGAAGTAGTGATCAGGAAAACTTGATTGTGCTCACACCAGGAAGACAGCTTACAAACCCGGAGCATTCAAGCCACGGAGTGAGGCTTGGCGGTCTGTTCTCACGAGGCCCCTTATGTGGTGTGGACGCAGGGACTGGTCATTCTTCACCGGGGTGGGCGACTGCATAAGGGTTTGGGGCAGCACGATTTGAAATTCACTTATGATTTTCAGAGGCACAAGCGAGAAGCAACCCAGATCAAGTTAGCATTGCAGATCTCACAGAAGAGACCAAATGAGGCACCGCTTGTAGGGCTCTGCTGGCGTCACCTGCTTAGGGAATTGTCAAGGCTGGTCTCTGTGTATGTCTGACTTTTTTTTTTTTTAAAGATTTTATTTATTTGACAGAGAGGAACACAGCCAGAGAGGGAACACAAGCAGGGGGAGTGAGTGAGGGAGAAGCAGGCTTCCCGCCGAGCAGGGAGCCCGATGTGGGACTTGATCCCAGGTCTCCGGGATCATGACCTGAGCCAAAGGCAGTCGCTTAACCAACTGAGCCACCCAGGCGCCCCTGTGTATGTCTGATTTTAACACCATGTAATGTGGATCTTTTTCTGGACTCTGTTCTGTTTCTTGGGTTTTGTTTTGTTTTGTTTTGTTTTTTGTCCATCCTGTGCTAATACTTCCCTGCCTTAGTTATGGTAGTTCTGTGGTAATAATGTCTCATATGCTATGGTAGGTCTTCCATCTTTGTGTTTCTTCTATATGGTCTTGTCTAGTTTTAGGTTCTTTGCATTGCCATATAAAATTCTTTGATCTACTTTTTTAAAAACCCTTTTGGGATTTTGATTGTAACAAAGGACTCACATGCAGACTATAATAGAGAACTCCTATCAATAAGAAAGAGCCAGTTAATGTAATTTTTAAACGGGCAACGATTTGAAGGGAATTTCCCCATGCGGTCATGCAGCCAGCACCTGCACCTAGCTGAGCCCCCCCACGCTGTTGAACCACCAAGTGTGCTTTGTCGTGTGGCGGCCGGTAACCGATACGAGCCGGCCCGGCTTCCTCTCGTGAGCACAGCGCTTGTAGTCGCTGCTTTGTGGCATGACGGGGCCTCTGGCCTGCCCACCGTTCCCAGAACCCTACTGGGCTCCCCCTCGCTCTGCCTGCTGCTTTGTAGTTTGTATCTATTCCTGCTCTGAAGAGATGCTTAGGTTTGGTTTTGTTTCTTTTAAGAAAGTGTCTTTTGGTTTTTCTCTGTTTACATTTTTCTGTTTCTTCCCATGCCTGAACACAAGGAGTACATTAACGTGTAAGCGTACTGTGCCATTTTAACTGGAATCTCCAACAGTTTGTTGCTGGAGTTGGTTCTCTGAGGTATGACTTACTCCTGAAGGGATCCATTATTTGTTTTCTAATGCTCCATTCCTTTCTTTTCTTTTTCTCGTTTGTTTCTTTGACTACCGACTTCTCATACTTGAGCAAGGCAAGTGTTTCTGGCTTTTTCTTTTCACCTAGATGATCTTGTCTTGTATCAGACTTGTCCTGCTTGTAACCTCTCTGGGCCATTTTGCGATTTCTTTCAAAATGTAAGCCTCAAGGCTGTCCTCATCTGATGAAGGGGAGAATGCAGATGATAGTTTTTCTTTTATAATTATGTCTTTAAGTCCTGGCTGTCTTCTACTTTTCTTCTGACAGAAGTGGCAAGGGAGTGAGCGTTGATAAATTCAGCTCTGCCCCCCGCCCCCAACCCGCCCCATGTCAGTGTCGGCATTGCATAGGGCATGGTTCGGTTGTCTCTCACCTGGACCATCTGTGCCTCCCCGGCCTCAAGCCAGGCTGTGTCCTGGGCAGGCGGATGTGGCTGTTTAGAGCATTGTCCCCGCTGTCCTTTGTGGCTGCTCTCTCTGCTGGGTGGGAGGGCCCTACGAGGCCATTACCCTGGGATACTTTGGATGCTTCCGAGTTTGTGGTATGATGCTAGATCCCTTCTCTAGGAGTATTATTTCTGGAGAATTCATTCTTTCCCTTATTTTGGTGCGTTACTTCCTATTCTGCTTCCTTCGTTTTGCTTCCTGACGTTTGGGAGAGGATGATTCCATGAGCCTGAGATTTCCACTGTGAGTCAAGGTATATGTTTTTAATGTCCATTTTGGTAAATTTTTGGCTATTTTTTATTCTTGTAAGAACTTAGGTTGGGAACTGTTTGATGAGCAAATTAAATAATTTTACATTGTGAAAACTGTTAGTAAGATTTTATGTCACATTCGCAGTCTCGTCTCAAGGAATTGGAGCAAGAAGCCCATTTTGCTGCAGGAGAACGGTTTCTTATAACAAGTAATAATCAGCTTCAAGAGGTAAAGCTAAATTCTGTTTTTGTTTCTGTTTTTTTTTTTTAAATATACTTATTAGGGGTTAAAGAGAGATTTAGTCTGAACTTATAAAATATTATTCTGTGTTGATTATCTGGAAAGTATGTAAGTTGTCCATGTTTTCTTTCATTGAGATTCATTCCTTCAAAGCCTGCAAATCCAAGAAAAGTATGAAATCAGAATTTGAGTGTTTGTAGCATCTACCTGGGTGGGCCGTCTGTGGCTGTGTGTTCAGTTTCCCTCACAGCCCCCACTCATCGCATGCCCTGCTTCTGTTGAAGGTCCTCTTCGGCAAGCTAAAGCTGCACCTGCTGAGTCCCAGGGAGACTCTTCCTAGAACAGGGCTGCAGAAACTCCCATCCACATCAGAAGCCATGGTAAGCTCAAGTGTTGTCCCCCCTGTTTTTGAGACAGCAGCACGCCCACACCGCTAGTGAGCCACCCTCAGGCCCGTCCCCTGCGGTGGGCTGTGCAGTAGGTGCTCGCCGCAAGGCCGCCCTCCTAGGGGGAACCTTGAGGAAGAGGCAGACAGTACAGTTTTCTGGAGGCAGTCCACCAGCTTAGTCTTCTGCAAAGGACAAATAGGTGGAATTTGGTTCTGAAAACAGATTGTTGTCAATCCAGCCATAGCCTCTTAGAAGCTAGAGGCTGCCGGACACTAGAAATGGGGAAGGTTGTCAGTCTTCTCCTTTCCTAGATTTATTTTATTTTTAAATATAGACGTGAAAGGTTGTTTCTTGTTTTAAGATTTATTTATTTATTTATTTATTTATTTATTTGTCAGAGAGAGTGAGTGAGCACAAGCAGGGAGAGCGTCAGGCAGAGGGAGAAGCAGCCTGTCTGCTGAGCAAGGAGCCTGATGCAGGACTCGATCCCAGGACCCTGGGACCACGACCCAAGCCAAAGGCAGATGCTTAATTAAGCAACTGAACCACGCAGGCGCCCCCCTGGATTTATTTTAGAAAATACCCTTCCGCCTGAGAGGAGCCTGTTTGATAAACAGGGAGAAGTGAGAGTCTGCTCCATCAGAATGGCAGAGTCTATGACCCTGGGGGCTTAGTGGGTTGAGTGTCCTCAACTGCTGATTCTGGCTCTGGTTGTGGTCTTGGGGTAGTGGGATCAAGCCCTGAACCAGCTCTGCACTCAGAGGGAGTGTGCTTGGGATTCTTTGCCTCTCCCTCTTCCATTCGCTCTCTAAAATAAATGAATAAACCTTTAAAAGATATATATTAAAAAAAAGAAAATGGCAGAGTATAAATAGATGTTTAGGATTCAGTAAGTAATATTTGTGAAAGCAAGCAGAGCAGGGATCAGTAAATAAGTGGACATGGTTTGGTTTTATTTAAGATTTTGTTTATGCATTTGAGAGAGACAGAGATAGAATGAGCAGGGGGGAGGGGAGCAGTAGAAGGCAAAGCAGGCTCCCTCCTGAGCAGGGAGCCCGAGGCAGGGCTGGATCCCAGGACCCCGAGACCCTGCCCAGGCGCCCGTGCAGTGGACCTGGGCTGCCGCTGTGAGAGCCGGCTCCGGGGGCTCCGCTTGTGCTCTGTGTGCCACGTACAAAGTCTGACTTGGCAGCAGCCTCGCTCGCGATACACACGGCCACCCCAGCCCTGCACGCTCTGCCCATCTCAGCCCTGCCCGATCGCCGTGCCTTCTGATAGTCCCCACGTGTGGCCCTCAGTGGGCTCTGGGGGCCATTCTTGAGTGCCTCACGGCCATCTGGAGAGTGATGTGTTCTGAAGGGGGTTTGAATGTGCCCCCTTCCCCACCTCTGTGGATGCCTGTCATCCTCCCACATCCTTGGGAGGCAGCAGGGAGTGGAGCAGGAGCAGGGCGTTGGCCACCACATCAGCCCACATGGCTTGGTCATGTTGACTCCTCTGTGCCTCAGTTTCCTGACCTGTAAAAGGATAGTAACAGTCCTTTCTCAACAACAATCTTGTGAGTGTTGGACAAGTGTGTGTATGTGTGCCTGTGTGTGAAGCAGTATTTGGGACCAGGCCTGACATGAGCTCTCAAAAACCAGCAAGTACTGGCTGTAACCATTAGCTACTTCATCCAGAAACCTACGCATCATCCTGGATTTTCTTCCAGCCTCTCCCTGCAAGCACAGGTGTTGGGTTGGCTCCGTCTACCCTTGTGGCCACCACCTCAGCCACCTCCCACTCCCAGCCCGGCAGAGCTCCCTCAGCTGCCTCCCAGCTGCTCCCAGCCTGCCGGTTATCCATCCCGTCCAGGGGAAGAATCGGCTCACTCCCCTGATGTATGTTCCAGGGGCTTCCTGGAACCCTTAGGTCCCCGCAGTGTGTGCACAGAGCCCACTCTGGCCCTGCCCCTTCTCCGGGCCCCCTCGATCCCGGTGCCCTGGGAGCATGCTGCTTTTCGCCGGTTCCGCACGGGCTCTTTCCCAGTCTGGAGCCTCTTCTGGAGTTTGCGGAGTGGCTTCTGCTTGTTGACTCAAGTGCTGCTTTCAGAGAGGCCTCCCCTGGCCACACAGAAAATAGTGAGGCCCTCAGGCACGACCTGTGTCTGCCCCAGATTTGTTTCCTGCACCTAAAGTTCTTGATGGGCTTGTCGCTCCAGGCTGTAGGCTGCGCAGATCAAAGCCCAGGTTTGACTGTCCATCGCCTCTCCAGAGCCCAGCGGCCTGAGCCGGCACAGGTGTCTGCTCTCTGCTCACAGAGCGCGGGAACAGCACGGAACAAGCTCTGGGAGGCCGGCCAGGAGTCCCACCTGCACCGCAGAGGGGCACCGCCCTAAAGGTGGGAGGGCAGTGGCCGCGGGGAAAGCCGCAGGCTGGCTTGGCCTCGTGGGTGGTGGGGCCCGGAGCCGGGGGTCTCTGGCTGATTTATTCTCCGTCCTGGCACCAGCTGGCAGTGTTGTCCTTCACTCTGCGGCTCCTTAGCTCTTGCAGCTGCCGCCGGCTGCTCTTCTCTGGTGTTGATGTGCTTTCTCATAGAATTAACGGCCTCAATTATTTTTCACAAAGACATGATCGAGGTAAACCATATTAACCTCTTTTATTTGACTGATCGAGGCATACTATTTTGTGCATTTAAACAAGGATGAACTTCTACTAGGGAGCACATGCATGTGGTTCTAAAATTCAAAATGAAGACGCCTCTCTTTTTCCCTTCATCCTCCGTATTCCCCTCCCTCTGCGCAGAGGGATGTGGGATTCAGGTAAAATGTGTAGCTGCGAACAGTTCAAGTAAGGGCACTGCTGTGATCTTAGATACGGTTTTACTAGGCTTTTATTTTTGTTATATTTTATATTTTATTTCACAGCAACATTGAGCAAATGGTACGGAGAAGTTTCATATGCTGCCTCCTTCCTACCCCCACTCCTCCACCCTCTCCCCCACTGTCCGCACCCCCCCCCGTGGGACCATTTGTTACACTCAGTGAACTTCCCCTGACATGTCGTCATCATCCAAAGTCCATAGTCTGTCTCCGGGGTCACTGCTTGCGTTGCCTGTCTGGTGGGTTTGGACATACGTGTAATGACGGCTGTCCGGTTATGGTATCCCGCAGAGAAGCTTCACTGCCCTGAACACCATCCTGCTCCAGATGCTGACCCCTTTCCTCCCGCTGTCCTGATATTTTCACCGTCCCCATATTTGCCTTTTCCGGCATGTCCGGAGAAGAATAGATGGGACCATACAGTGTGCAGCCTTTTCCCACCGGCTTCTTCCCCCAGTCCTGTGCATTTAAAGTTCCTCCCTGTCTTTTCCTAGTTGATAACTCATCGCTTTTATTTATCTATTTATTTATTTATTTACTTACTTACTTATTTATTTTAAGCTTTTTAAAGATTTTATTTATTTGACAGAGAGAAACACACCTAGACAGGGAACACAAGCAGGGGGAGTGAAAGAGGGAGAAGCAGGCTTCCTGCCGAGGAGGGAGTCCGATGGGGCTCGATCCCGGGTCTCCGGGATCATGACCTGAGCCGAAGGCAGTTGCTTAACCAACTGAGCCACCCAGGTGCCCCAGCTCATTTCTTTTTAATGGTGAATACTAGTCCATTGTCTGGATGGACCCTAGTTATCACCCATCCGCCTATTGAAGGACGTTTTGGTTGCTTCCAAGCTTTGGCAATGAGGAAGAAAGCTGCTCTAAACATCTATGTTCAGGATTTTGTGTGGACTGAAGTTTTCAGCTTCTCTGGGTAAACAAACACCAAGGAGCATGATTGCTGGGTTGTATGATGAGAGTATATTGATAAGAAACTGACAAACTGTTTCCCACAGTGGCTGCACCATTCTGCCTTCCTGTTGCTTCCTTGCCAGCATGTGGTATTGTCAGGGTTTTCTGCCCGTCCTAACAGATGTTAGCTATGTCCTGAAAAGTCCATTCTTATAGCTGGTTAGAGAAGGGAGGAGTGTCATTAATAGGCTGTCACTGGGGACGCCTTCGTGATTCAGTCAGTTAAGTGTCTGCCTTTGGCTCAGATCATGGTCCCAGGGTCCTGGGATTGAGTCCCACATTGGGCTCCCTGCTCACCTGGGAACCTGCTTCTCTCTCTGCCCCTCCCCCTGCTTGTGTAGTACTCGCTCGCTCTCTCTGACAAATAAATAAACAAAATCTTAAAAAAAACACATGAAGAAATATGAATTCATCTAAGGTAAAATGAAAAATTATGCAACATACTGAAAATGACTATAAAAAAATAGGCTGTCACTGCAGTGTAGGGGACAGAAGTCTCCATGGTCCGGGTGACAGCTGTGAGGATAGAGCAGTGGATGAATTTCCGGAGAACTTTTGGAGCAGAAAGGAACTCTGTGAGTGTGAGTTCATGTGAGTGTCAACAAAAGACTTGGTTTTCTTAGTTGTGCAACTGGGCAGAGAGAAAAGCCCACTATTCAGGGACAACTGGGAGAGGAGCAGTTTACTGGGTGGGGGGCTGGGGGTGACTCAGGCGTTCACTGTTGGACATATTAAGACAGAGACATTCATAGGACACAGACATAGAGATGTCACAGGAGCAGTTGGGTCCATGAGAAGTCTTATGCTGGAAGTGACCAGCCAGTTTTTAGTAAATTTGCCCTGGGATGGTGGTCTCTTCCCCTCGCTGGAACTTTGGAAAGACACGCATGCCCAGGCTGACCACAGAACGGTGTCTGTGGGCCGGACAGCCTAGGCCTGAGCATGTGTTTGAAGCTCCTCCTGGCTGTTTCTTGTAAGCCAGCCAACACTGAAAACCACAGAACCGAACCCTGAGAAACTGACACTTAGAGGTCAGGGAAAGAGGAGGCACCAATAAGAGGCTACGGAGTGGCCATGGAGAGAAGGGGCCGAGAAGAATGTGCTGTCAGGAGCCAACACCGAGGGTGTGATAAACTCACAGGGCAGCAGGCGGCTGCGGAATTGCGTCTGATCTTGAACCAGCGCTGGTAGGGCTTGGTCCAAAGTTTTGTGAGATCAAATACTTAAATCTTTTGAAGGGTTCTCGGAAGGCTCAAGTAGAGATATACAGAAAGACTGTGGTTAGAAAGTTATTTTGTAAGGTATCAAGATAAGGAGAGCTAGTCCATCTTAAGCAGTTTTCTTGGCTAAGTGTTTTCGTGTACTTTCATCCCCCTGGGGATAGCTTTTCTAAGTAAACAGCAATTCTGATTGGTACTGAGGTTGGTGACCCCTACCCCGGCCCGGCAGTGCCTACTCCCACAGCACCAGTGCTGACTCTCCGCTGTACGCTTCTGTGGCAGCCAAGACCCTGGGGTAGTCAGTCTTTATTCAAACAGACACGGATACAACTTTATGCCTTACCCTGTTACATGAGTGCTATAGCCTCAGTTTACCCCAACCTGACTGAGAGATTCAGAACAATCTTAGCAGCAGTGTTCTGGAGAAGCTGGCGAGCTGCTTCCAGCATTGACACGGAAATGCAAAACACTAACAGCCATTGTGATCTTGGGAAGCACTACTGGAGGACTTAGTCCTTTGGACATCAAGACTAATCCTAAATCAATAGGGATTGCTGGGAACTAAGTAGCACAGTATAGTGTCGATTGGAGCATGAACAAACAGACCAGTGGACCCAGCCTGGGGAGTCCGCATGTTTGTATGGAAGGCATGGTCTCCCGGTAGCTCTGCAAAGCAGTAAGGAGGGCTTGCTCTGTAAACGACCCCTATGTCACACCACACACAAAAACTCTAAGGGATTGCACATCTAAATATGAAAAGCAAAGCAACAAAGATTGTAGAAGATACTGTAAGGGAATATCCTCAAGACACTGAGGTGGGTGAATGTTTTCTAAACAGGGTGCAAGATGCATTACCTATACAGGAAAAGATTGATAAGTTGCACAAGAGTAGAATTAAGAATCTGTGTTCATGAAGTGATGACATTAACAAGTAAATAAGCAAGTCACAGACGGCAGAAGAATTCCAGTAAATACTACCGGCTGAAGAAAATGCTGTCCAGAATAACAGATGCCTACAAATCAGGGAGAAAAAAAGACACCCAAACCAGTTTTTTAAATGGGCAAGAGTCATGGACAGGGGTTTAATGAGAGAAGATACCTAATTAGTCAATGCATATGGACAGTGAATACTGTCCAACTATAGTAGTCATTGGGGAAATACATATGACACCACCATGCAGTATCACTTCACATTTACCGGAGTGGCTCACAGTAAGCCTGGGACAGGTGTTGGCAAGGAAGCGGGGCACCTGGAAGGTCTGTGTGGTTCTGCAGGGTATGGATCGGTGCCTTCACCTGGGTGGCCCGGCTGGGCTGCCTCTGCTGCGTTTCGCCCTGAGATTCCACTCCTCTCTGTTTCTGCTCAGCAGAACTGCGGACACGTGTTAACCAAAATCCAGTCTCCAGAATGTTCACAGCAGCACTAGTCGTCATGGCCTGTAAACACCCCACTAGTATCCATCAAGGATAAAATATAGCTGTCCTCCGTTCACACAGTTGAGAGCGGGAGTACAAGTGAATGAAATGCTGCTTCATACAACACAGATGGACTTTGAAGCCACCGTGTTGAACAAAAGCCACACACACAGTGCCCATCCTGTTTCACTGATACAAAGTTCAAAAAGTGGGGAAAGTGGCCTTGATGGTGGAGGTCAGGTTGCTGGTTACCTGGAGGGGTGGGACAGGGACCCACAGGGGACCTGGAATGTTCTGTGTGTGTGGCCTGACCCAAGAGGGTGGAAATTGAACAAATCATGTTCTTATGATCTTGTGTTGTCCTTTATGTAATATTTGGCCTTTTAAAATGAGTTTTAAAATCCGTAATGCTATTCTGATGTTACCTCCCTGACATTATGCTCAGATAAGAAGCATTTGATGTTCCTAAACTCTTGAGTTACACATTTGTAGGCATTTTCTTTCTTTCTTTCTTTCTTTTTTTTTAAGATTTTATTTATTTGACAGACGGAAACACAGCCAGAGAGGGAACACAAGCAGGGGGAGTGAGAGAGGGAGAAGCAGGCTTCCCGCCGAGCAGGGAGCCCGATGTGGGACTCGATGTGGGACTCGATCCCCGGTCTCCAGGATCATGACCTGAGCCGAACGAAGGCAGTCGCTTAACCAACTGAGCCACCCAGGCGCCCCCTCTAGGCATTTTCTTAGTTTATTCTCCTATGTGGTATTTTGCATATCCTGGATTTAGATCCATGAATTTAATCTCAGAAGCAATCTTATTTCCAAGCTTGTGTGAAGTGCCTTTAACTCCCATATGGATGGCAATAATTTTGTAAGGGATTCAGATTAAGACTCTTGATAAATTGCATTCATTATCAATCTTCATTTTAGAGAATATGGTCAATACAGACCATTTATTATTAGGACTTCCTCCAGCTGAAAGTAAGTGTTCAAAATGTTAAAATTAAATGAAGGAATTATATTACTGACATTATTCTCATTTTTCAGTTAAGTGCTCTGCAGGAACTTCATCCATTACCCAAGATAATTTTGGAATACAGACGGGTAAGTTCCCTTTGTGAGTGAGCTGCTGAGGGAGGGGAGCCATCTGGCACCGCCTCTGATAAGTGCTATCAGTCCGTGATTGGGGCAGCAGCCCTGGCAGTGCTCCCAGGGGAGCAGAACTTGTTCGAGCTGACCCCACAGGGTCCCCGGGGGATGAGGACGGGTGAAGGCGGGCAGGGGGCGTGTGTTGTCATCGGGTGGCTTCGCTGTGGGCTTCATTCCACCAGCACAGAGCTCAGAAGCCTCTCCAGAGGGCCTCCTCCCTCGCCCCAGCCCAGGGCCTGGCGAGCTCTCCTGGAGGCCCTCTCAGCACGGTGGCGCCCCCTTTGTCCTCAGCGACCTGTGTGTCCTCTGTCCACGCGCCTGCGTGTGTTGTCTGTTGTTGGTGAACCGCGGCCATAACTTGGGCCGCCGCCTGTTCCATCAGTCTGCCATTCCCTGAGCCTGCTGCCTGCTGCTCTCCTGAGGTGTGGCAGCCAGCAGGGCTTGCTCAGGGCACCGAATGGCCTTCTCCTGGAAGGGACAAAACAGTGCCTAGGGGACGTGGGAGGATGACTACCCACGACGCCCCATGTATCTCAGCAACGTTTCTGTGAAGAGAATTATTTTAGAATTAGTCTGGAAAAGGGGGCAGGGTGCCATATTTCTCTGTGGTTACCGTTGTTTCATTCTGGGCCCCACACCAGCCCATTGCAGGGCCTCCTGGGGTCATCCATTGGCGCGGACACGTGAGCGGTAGATGACCAGCGTTCTGAAACGCAGCTGTGATGCGTGTTCCTGCTCGATGCTTAAACAAGAAAATGATTACTTTTGTCGTTTGTGTAACCTAGGTTCACAAGACCAAGTCAGCCTTTGTGGATGGATTACTAGCTTGCGTGAGAAAGGTAACTGAGCTAAGCAAGACCCTGTGCTCAGGAGTGGGGTTTCCGAGAGGCTTCAGATACATATACAATTTCTTGGAATTTTAGTCAACGATGGAATTACCCAGTATTCTTGAGCTGTGAGCCATGATTTTGTTAATACTCGGGTCTCTTTATGACCTGAGTTGGTGCCATGACTTCAGGCCCTGAGTGCCCAGGCCCTGGGACACCTGTCACTGCACGTCTTCCTGCGCCCACTGCAGGGAAGGAGGAACCTGCAGGCCGAGTGCTCTGTCGGGGCCTCTGGGCTGCAGGGCCCCACCTGGAGTCCATGCTGGGCCCCTCTGGCACCCGGTCCTCCTCTCCCCACGCTCAGGGGCTTCAAGGGACCAAAGGCCCTCATGCCCTGTTGCCACTTCTGCCTGGGTGGGGGGAAACCTCTTTGCTGGTCAGCAGTTGGCTGACGCCCAGAGGCCTTTCAGGGTTGGGGCTTCAGGCCAGCGGCTTATGGACGCCTGCAGGAGAGCAGTGAGAATTGTGTGCTGTGTGCAGGGAGACTGCAGGGTCCCTGCGTTCTTGACTTCACATGGCACTGCCAGCGCTGAAATGGATTCTTCCCAACTCTTAAGGGCTGCATTTCCTCTACGTGGAATCAGACGGGAACTGTGACCGGGAGACTTTCCGCCCGGCGCCCGGTAAGTCAGTGCTCCTTGGTAGCCGCCGCCTCTGGGCCTCGGAGTTGAGCTCCCGCCCGTCTGTGTGTTTGCCGGCGCACCTTCCGTTTCTGAGAGGGGCCCATGTCGGCGGGTGTGTTTCACTCCATTGATGCACTCAGCTAATCCTCATTTAGCACCTGCTGTGTTTGGGGGACATCGTGAGGGAACAAGACACGCAGTCCCTGCTGTCACGGAGTGCAGAGTTAGCGAGGGCTCCTCTCCATCCAGAGAGTCACGCGTGCTGCAGCGGAGGGTCAACGGGACACCCCGTTCACCTCACCCTTGCTTGTCCTCAGATTTGACTGGACGGGAGGCTTCTGACGCCCAGAAATGTATTGAAATGTCTGATGCTCTGATGACCTCCTCCATTTTTCTGTTGTTCTGGACTGTCTCTGATGAAAAAAGCCTTGAATTTATGATGCAGCTCTAATAACGCTCAAAGCAATTAGCTTTTAAATGGCTTTATATTTTTGAATTAAATATTCATTAGTGATTTTTCATTGCAGAACAGTTCCTCAAGTACAGAAATGTAAACAAGCAGATAAACAAGCACTAGCAAAAGTCACATATTATCCCACCAGGCAGGAGTAACTGTTAGCGTTTTGGAACGTCTGGAACCTGTCCTTATTGACTTTCTGCTAAGTACACATATTTATAAGATACTGTTTTTCTACCAAAATAAAACCACACTTTTATTTTATACTTTTCAATTTTATTTTTGATGTCTTGATGTCATACTGACCTGAATATTGACCTGAATCTATATTTTGATTTAAACATTTGAATTATTTAAATATATGAATTAAATACATTAATTACTTAAATATGCACTATAAAAATATATACATATGAGTATATATTTGTGATAAATGCAAATACCATGGACGTGTGTAGAATAAAACATTTCAGTGCCCTTTTTTTCCCCTTCGCAACATGTCTGTCTACCCCATGGGTCCCCTGTCACTGGTCTGGCCTGCGTGCCACCAGCCTTCACCTGGCATTTACGTGTGTGGGTGCCCGGTGCTCACGGCGGGTGGTCACGTGGGGTTGGATGGGTTCACCCGCTGCAGGAGCTGCGGCCCCGCTCAGGGCCCTACGCTCTCAGGACGTCGCACTCACCTTAGCAAAGTCTTTCTTGGGAACCCCACTTTAGAGACCTCTTCTGTGGTCTTTACCTGACTCCCCACAGGCTGTACTGACACGGGCGCATCCTCAGAGGGCAGGTGCCTGCTTCACCTTTTCTCTTAGCTGCTGCCACTTCTCACTGAAGAGCAGTTTAGGAGTTCTGCTGTGAAACACACTCTTCAGGAGGCCCTCGCTTGTGCCGGGATGGGGTCGTAAGCTTGTGTTCTCTGTTGCATTTCCAGATTAATATCTTGCTGTGCTTTATTCGCTTCCAGAAATCTAAAGTGCCTCTGGTTTACAGGTGGCACTCCTCCCAAGTATTCAATGGCACTCTTGTTTTATATATGTATTTTCTGTTATTTCAATTGAATTTTTGGAAAGAGAAGGTATAAACATAATGTGTGCATTCGGCCACTACCTTCCTCTTGAGGTCCACGTTGTCGTTTTAACAACTACTTTATACTCCACCTGATGGCTGTCCCTGGTGTAGGTTGTTTTCAGTTGTACTTATTTTATACAGAAATGCCACAAACATACCTGTATGTATATTTCTGGCACACTTTTCTAATGATTTCCATAGCATTCATAGAGGTGGAGTTCCGGAGCCAAAGTATATGTGCATTTTTAGGGCTTTACATTACAGGTTGTGTTTGTTACCTTCCTCGTTAGGTGGGAGCACTTTCTTTCCAACTGTGTCCATCCTTAGTGGAAGTAGAAGCCCCCATCTAATAAATTTCATCCACCAAAAACCCTCATTCTTTGTGTTCTCTTAACATCAAATGGTTCATTGGTCCGTATTTGCGTTATCAAAACCTCAGTCTAGTATCGTCCTAGACGTTCCCTGTACTTGTCCTGATAGTCCCTATATGGGGTTTTAACTGCCTGCTGACCTCTCTTTACCCCGCTAGATTGAATGTTCCGTGAGAACAGGGACATTTTTGCCTCTTTTGTCGACTTACCCCCCAGGCCTGGCTCTTCACCTGGAACCCACTTGGTAGGCTCCAAGTACTTACTGTGTTAGAACCTGAGTGTGTGATCCACTCTTGAGTCGCCCTCCCATGTCTCAGAGTCACATGGTTTGGGACCATCATCAGGATTGTGCAGTGTAGGCCCAGCCTCTTCCCCAAGCTGGACTGTCATATTCTCCATCCTAGCTAGGGACTGGTCAAGAACATCAGTTGTCCTCTTCTCTCGACTCAGATCTTTGACGGTCCATGCCTGTCAATCTTTGTTTTGTGTCTTTGTCTTGGACCAATCATCATATTTTTTGGTAAAGATTTTATTTATTTGACAGAGAGAAGCACAGCGAGAGAGGGAACACAAGCAAGGGGAGTGAGAGGGAGAAGCAGGCTGCCCGCCGAGCAGGGAGCCTGATGCGGGGCTCGATCCCTGGACTCCGGGATCGTGACCTGAGCTGAAGGCAGCCGCCTAACGACTGAGCTACCCAGGCGCCCCTGATCATCATATTTTTACGAAGGCCTGCTCCTTAGCAAGGGTGAAGGACCTCTCTGTTCCCTTTGTACCTGCCAGGAGCCATGTTCTCACTATTTCTTCACCTCCTAATACCTCCTTGTTGGTCATGGCTTCAGATGCCCCTCCTAATGTTTCTGTGTCAATGGGCTAGTTTTTTTTTGTTTTTTGTTTTTTAAGATTTTATTTATTTGTCAGAGAGCACAAGCAGGGGGAGTGGCAGGCAGAGGGAGAAGCAGGCTCCCCGCCAAGCAAGGAGCCTCATGTGGGACTCGACCCCAGGACCCTGGGATCATGACCTGAACTGAAAGCAGACACTCAACCAACTGAGTCACCCAGGTGTGCCAACAAAGGGCCAGATTTTGTCACTGTCCTCATGTCACCACAGTACTGCTTGCACTGAGTGGTTCCAGCTCGGCATTCAGCCACTTTTCATAATTTAAAATATCTGACCTCACAGATTATACTGTTACAAATTCTTTAATATCCTGTGTCTTCAGTCTTCTTCTAGGTTAGCTTTTAAAAGTTTTTAAAATGTTACAGCTTTAGGGGCGCCTGGGTGGCTCAGTTGGTTAAAGGACTGCCTTTGGCTCAGGTCATGATCCCGGAGACCCAGGATCGAGTCCCACATCAGGCTCCCTGCTCGGCGGGAAGCCTGCTTCTCCCTCTCTCACTCCCCCTGCTTGTGTTCCCTCTCTGGCTGTGTTTCTCTCTGTGAAATAAATAAATAAAATCTTTTAAAAAAATGTTACAGGTTTAAAATGTATTGTTTGGAAATATTGGGATCCAGATATGATTTCGTTTTGGTTCCTTTGTGAGTGTTCTCCTCCCTAGTTTCTTCATTTTTCTAATTCTGTGTCTGATATCTTGTTAGTATGTTTGCAGTAGCTTTTTGGGGATCTAACTGAGTTGGAGACAAGTTAAGATTTTCTGGTATTATGGTGAATTCTTTGATGTAATTTGTGATTCCTTGACCCCTCACCATTTTCCTTGCCTTTAGGCTATTCTTTTTTTACCTCTGTTTAGGTCCTTTTTCTGCCTCTTGATTCTTGAACACATCTTCCTGCAGCCCGACCTTCTTGGCCTGGACATTGCCTGCTCACTGGCTCCAGCTCAGGGAACATGTCCCTCAGGAAGCATCATCTGACACCCTCCCGTACCCCAGAGCTCAGCGAGATGCCCCTCTCCCTGTGAGAAAGGCACAGAGCCAGTATAGTGGACATCTCTGTGTCCGTCTTTCAGTCTAAGAGCTTCAGGGTTACCTGTGTGCATTTAAAGCTCCTGTCTGCTCTTTTCCCAAGTTGGTTTCTTTCTACCCCAAAGTTAGTGTTTGTCTTCCTGTCCAGTCCTTACTACACATACACACACGCACCTAAATAATAGATGTGTGTGTGTGTGCACGCGCCTGTGTATCTCTAAATAACATCTGGGTTTTGTTGTTGTTTTTTTTACTATTTTTAAACTTTATAAAAATGGTACCATATTGTACTTACATAACTTGCTGGTTGTTTTTTTTTTTTTTTAAAGATTTTATTTATTTGAGAGAGACCAAGAGCAGGGGGGAGGGGTGGAGGGAGAGGGAGAAGCAGGGAGAGAGCTGAACAGGGAGGCTGATGCCGCCGGGCTGGATCCCAGGACTCTGGGATCACATATGAGTGGAAGGCAGACTCTTTTTTTTTTTTTTTTGTGGTCTTTAATGTATTTAATCAATCCCTTATTGGTGAACATTTACAATATTTTCATTTATAATTATTATTTAAAAAATTTTTTTTCATTTATTTATTTGAGAGAGAGTGAGCACAAGTTGGGGTACAGGAGAGAGAGAAGCAGGCTCCCCACTGAGCAGGCAGCCTGACGCAGCACTTGGTCCCAGGACCCTGGGACCATGACCTGATGGAAGGCAGACTCTTAACCAGCCGAGCCACCCCGTCGCCCTGTAGCTTGCTGTTCTCATTCAACATTATGTTTTTGAGATTTATCCACATTGGCTGAAGTAACTCTCGTCCATTTATCTGGGCTACTATATACTATTTCATTGTGTAAATGTACTAGATACTTTCCAGATTTCCACTATTAGAAACAATGCTACAAGAAGAAAAAATAATGCTGTGATGTATATTCTTGTTTTTAAAAGAGATTTTTATTTATTTATTTGAGATAAAATGAGAGTGGGAGAAAGAGAGAGCACAAGCAGGGGGAGCAGCAGGCAGAGGGAGAAGCAGGCTCCCCGCTGAACAGGGAGCCTAATGCGAGGCTCAATCCCAGGACTCCAGTATTATGACCTGAGCCAAAGGCAGACGCTTAACCAACTGAGCCACCCAGGCGCCCCATGATGTATATTCTTAGACACATGCCAGGGTGTTTCCTGCTGGTCATTTGTGTTACCTGGCCACAGGGTATGCTGGGTGCTGCTCTCCCGGCATCACCGGGCACTCTCCAGGGGATGGAAGAGCACACAGCCCCGCCTGCAGCATAGGAGAGAGCTCAGTGGTGCTTCGCGGTGTCCGATGCTCTTGGTGTTTCCACACCTTCTACTCTTTGCCACTGGATGCATGTAAATTAGTATTTGCTGCAGTTTAAGATTTGGGTTTCTTTTCAGTTTCTTCAGTTACTTGCTTGTTTATCTCTTTTGTCCATTTTCAATGTAGTGGTTTATCTTTTCTTGTTAATTTGTAAAATTTCTTTATATATTATGGATACTAATCTTTCATTGACTTACATAATTATCTTCTCTCAGTCTGTGTTTGATGTTTTTATGTTGTATTCGGTAGGAAGTTGAATCACAGGTGTTTTCTGTAATAGTTTTAGGGCTTTGCTTTTTACCTTGGGTCTGCAGTCCCTCTAGAATTTGCATTTATACAGGTGTAAGGAAGAGATCCCGTTACTTTCCCATCTGAATAACTGCTTGTTGTAACTACTGTTACAGTAAGCTCTTGGAAAAACTTAGAGTAATTTGCAGCACCTCTATCCTACATGAATTTTGATAGATGCTGCATCTGCTTCTAGGCTCTCAGTTTTGTGCCCTTGGTCCATTTGTCTATTCTCACATGATCTTAATTTAAGATAGTTTCATTAGAAAAATGCATTCCCAGACTGTCCTTAGCTTAACCTATAATATCACTTATTCCTTTGCTCTAGTGTTTGCCTTCCTTCTACTATATACTCTTGGAGTTGTCTCAACATTTTATCCCAGAAGTGAGCTCAGTGTCTACCATATGATGGGTGGTCACTAAATGTTTTTGAAATAATGAATAAAATTGATCATCACAATCAGTCTAATTACCCTCTGTCATGATATGGTTGACCCCCTTAATCATCAATCTGTTCTCTGTATCTATGAGTCTTGTTTTGTTGTTAGATTCCACATATAAGTGAAATCATATGGTATTTGTCTTTCTCTGACTTATTTTGCTTACCATAATCCCCTCAAGGTTCATCCATGTTGTCACACATGGCAAGATCTCCTTCTTTTTATGGCTGAGTAACGTTCCATTGTATATACATACCATACGTCCTCGGTCCATTCATCCATCAGTGGACACTTGGGTGGCTTCCATGTTTTAACTATTGTAAATAATGCTGCTGTAAAGATAGGTGTACATGTGTCTTCTCAAGTTCATGTTTTAGTTTTCTTCAGGCAAATACCCAGTAGTAGAATTACTGGGTTATATGATAATTTTATTTTTATATTTTTGAGGAGTCTTCACCCTGTTTCCACAGTGGCTGCACCAGTTCCCATTTCTACCAACAGTGCACAAGGGCTACCTTTTCTCCACATCCTTGACAACACTTGTTTCTTATCTTTCTGATAATACCCATCCTAACAGGTATGAGATGATATCTCTTCATGGTTTTGATTTGCATTTCCCTGATAATGAGTAATGTTGGGCATCATTTCATGTGCCTGTTGGTCATCTGTATATCTTCTTTGGAAAGCTATCTATTCGGGTCCTCTGCTCATTTTTCAATCAAATTGTTTGGTTTTTCCTGTTGAGTTGTTTGAATTCCTTATATATTTTGGATATTAATACCTTATACAATATATGATTTATAATTTTTCCCATTCAGTATGTTGTCTTTTTTCCTCTTTTGCAGAAGCTTTTTTCAGCTTAATCTATTCCCACTTGTTTATTTTTGCTTTTGGAGTCAGATCAATGCTAAGACTGATGTCCAGAAGCTTACCACCTATGTTTTCTTTGAGGAGTTTTATGCTTTTGGGTCTTACATTCATGTCTTTAATCCATTTTCTGTTAGTTTTTTTTACATGGTGTTAAGATAGTGGTCTATATTCATTCCTTTGCATGTATCGGTCCAGGTTCCTCAATACCATTTATGAAAGAGACGGTCTTCTCCCCATTGAATATTTTTGCCTCTTTGTTGTAAATTAATTGACCAATCGTGGATTTATTTCTGGGCTCTCTATTCAGTTCTATTGGCCTATGTGTCTATTTTAATGCCAATATGTACTAATATTTTTAAAGGATTTTGTGTATATACTTATGAGAAATACAGATCTGTTTTTATCTGGTTTGGATACCAGGATAACACTAGTTTCGTGAAATAAGAAATGTTCCTTCCTCTTGCATTTTCTGGAAGATATTGTGTGGAATTTGTGTTAATTCTTTAAATAGGTATGCTTGAGTGGCCCGGTCCATAGAGTATGTGTCTCTTGATCTCAGGGTGGTAACTGCAGGCCCCACAATGAGTGTAGAGATTACTTAAAAATAAAATCCTTTTTTTAAAAAAATTTATTTTTTCAGTGTTCCAAAATTCATTGTTTACCACCCTCTGTGCTCCATTCAGTACGTGCCCTCCTTAATACCTGCCGCCAGGCTCACCCATCCCCCAGCCCGCTCCCCTCTAAAACCTCAGTTTGTTTCTCAGAGTCCACAGTCTCTCATGGTTCATCTCCCCCTTCGATTTACCCCAACTTACTTTTCCTTTCCTTCTCCTAATATCCTCCATGTTATTCCTTATGCTCCACAAGTGAAACCATATGATAATTGATTTTCTCTGCTTGACTTAATTCACTCAGTGTAATCTTCTCTAATCCTGTCCATGTTGATACGAAAGTTAGGTATTCATCCTTTCCGATGGCTGAGTAATATAAAATCTTTTTTAAAAAGGTTTAAATATTTAGTAGAATTTGCTAATAAAATTTTCTGGTCCTGGAGGTTTCTTGTTGGAGAGTTTTAAAATTACCTGTTCAATTTTATTAATATTTGTAGGGTTATTCATATTACCTAGTTTCATATTGAGTATGTTTCGGTTGGTTGTATTTTTTGAAAAATTAGTCCATTTTGCCTTATTTGTGAAATTATTATGCATATAGTTTGTAGCATCCCCTTATCCTTTTCATGTCTGCAGGATCTGTAGTGATGTCTCCTATTTCATTCCTGATATTGGTAATTTGTGTCTTCTCTCTTTTTTCTTTGTCAGTCTAGATAGTTTCTATCAGTGTTATTGATCTTTTAAATGAACCAGCTATTTGTTTCAATGGGTTTTCTTTGTTTTCAATTTTATTGATTTCTGTTCTTCATTCATTTCTTCCTTGATTTGGGTTTATTTTGCTCTACTTTGGTAGGTTCTCAAGGTTCAATTTTAGATTATTGCTTTAATACTTTTCCTTTTTTCTCATGTGTACATTTTTTGTGTTATAAAATTTCTTTCTTCCCCACAGTTCTAACCATATCCCACAAATTTTGATATGCTGTATTTTGTCAAAGAAAAACTGCATCAGACAGGATTAAACAGGCAAGGAAGAGCTTATTCAAGATTATTGCAATAGGGGAGAGAGATTGAACTCAACTCCAAATACAGCAAGGGCACCTGGGGATTTATTAGGGAGGTGGGCAAGGTCACTGGGTAGAAAATTACTAAGAGGAACTTGTCCATTTATGAAAGGTGGGGGGATTCATGCTAATTCACTTGCTAAACTCAGCCACAGTGTTTTTCTGCGATATTTGACTGGAGTAGGTTTTCCGTCTTGCCGGGCTGTCCCCTTCCTGTCTTTGGCTAGAGAGAGCAGGCTCCTTCCCCCCGTGCCACCTTGAGAAGGAGGAACATGCATGGAGGCTCAGCACTGACTGAGTGCTTTTCCACAAGTGTCTACACTGGGTGATTAAGTTACTGCTTGTCCAAGTATTCATTCAAATATGTCCTGTGGCAAAAAACAGAAAATCAAACCCAAACTGATCTAAACTATCAAGGTATTTCTCAGCTTACCTAACTTACAAGTTCAAGGAAGGGCTAGCTTCAGGCAAGATTTGATCTGGCAGCCCAAGTTATACAGCAGGTCCAGCTTTTGTCCCCCATTTCCCAGCTTCTCTTCCTCAGCATCCCAGCAGGTCTTAGCAAAAACTGCTTAGCTTCTCCCCAGTGGAGATGAACACATCTCTCTGAGTCGCTTCCATGGAAGGAGGAGGAAGCATCTTTTGCAGATGCCATCAGCAAGCTTCTCCTTGCATCTCTCGGGAATAGTCCAAGCCACCGTTAAACTAGTCACTGTGGCCAAGAGATGGCCTCTGCTGGCTGGCTTAAAGGTGGGAACCTTAATGACAATTTGAGTGTCATCTTCTAAGAAAGAAGGAAAAGAACACTCGTGGCGCCAATAGCCAGTGTCTCCACCCATGACAAGATTGTGTTTTTTTTCTAGCTATCAGCACATATAAGAAGTATTGTTCTAACAGGAAATGTTCTATTCTATTTTCCAGTGTGCCCACCATTCTTAGGTTGTTCCTCTGTAAAGATTCTTAGGAAATTTGTCTTTGGGCTGGCACCACCCAGTGAAGAGTCTTGCTTTCCAGATACAATATTTAAGCCCTATTTCATCATTACCTATATACATGTTAAAGTAGCTAATTTGGAGTAATTCTGTTCAGGGTCTTTACCTTGTTGGCATGTGATTTGGCTGCTTACCTGATGACCATCTCTCATATAATAGCATTGTATCATCAAGTTGTTTATCATTAAGATTTTCATAAGTCGTGTAACTATTGCTAACTCTGCACCACTATTTGAAACCCAAGTGAGATGTTTTTACCTTTATACATTGTTATTTCAGGGATTAAATATATTCCAGTTTCTATTTAGAATAAAAGGAGCAGTCCCCTCATTCTCCAAGGATCACTTCACAGTGGGAGCCCCTAGGTGGTGCAGTTGGTTGAGCTTCTGACTTTTGGTTTTGGATCAGGTCATGATCTCAGGGTTGTGAGATTGAGCCCTGTGTCGGGCTCTGCACTCAGCACAGAGTCTGCTTAAATTTCTCTCACTCTCTCCCTCTGCCCGTCCCCTCTGCTCTCTCTAAAATAAATAAATCTTGAAAAAAAATGCCACAGTGATTTCATCCTTTTATGCCAAATCTGCCTCAGTTCCCCTGGTCGCTCAGATTGAGCCCTGCTTTCCTAGCCCCATCACCAGGTCCTGTGGAGTGTGCCCCCTGGGCATTGCCCCGCTGCCCTTTGTCATCCCATCACCTTGGCTGTCTCTGCAGGCCCTCCCATTCTCCTGCCCAGCAACCAAGAGCCACATAGGCCAGCCACATTTGCAACTCCTTACCTCGTGTCCAAAGCTCCTGGTGTTCTGACCCCTGCCTCCCTCTCCAAACCATTTTGTCCTACTTCCCATTCATTCATTCATTCATTCATTCAACAGATGTTTACTGAGCAATTCTTACATGCCAGCCTGTTCGAGGTGTGTGCTGAATGCATCACAATCTCTGCCCTTGGGGAGTCTGGGGACTGGAGGGCATGAGCAGACAGGAAACATACTGAATAAATCCTAATATAAAAGATGACAAAATGTGGAAAATACAGAGTTACAAGGGCAAAGATCAAAAGCACAGGTGAAGACAATGCTCATGAGGGGACACAGAGGCGGCAACGAAGGAGGTGACAACCAAACAAAAGTTCTGAGGTGAAGGAATGAGCCACCTAGGGCCATATGGCTGTAGGGGAGGTGCATTTCAGTGCAGGCCAAGGCCGTCTGAGCCCGTCACCCGGCCCCCAGCTCCACACAAGGCGGAGTCCATGCTGGTGTTGGGGCTGCAGATCAGGTCAAGTGCAGGAGTGTTAGCCCAGCATGAACTACTACCTGGGGTATGTCTGTGTGGCCCTTACCCTGTTCTCTGTGCCAATTATAAGGTTTTGCTACTGTGGTTTTTACTTGTTTTGTTTTCCCTTTTTTTTCCCCCATAACCCAGCAACCCTATATCTCCCTCCACCCCCCTCAGCAACCCTCAGTCTGTTTCCTGAGATTAAGAGTCTCTTATGATTTGTCTCTCTCCCTGGTCCCATCTTGTTTCATTTTTTTCACTCCCTACACCCCACGACCTCCCACCCTGCCTCCCAAATTCCTCATATCAGAGAGATCATATGATAATTGTCTGTCTCTGATTGACTCATTCATTTCACTCAGCATAACACCCTCCGGCTCCACCCATGTTGTTGCAAATGGCAGGATTTCATTCTCTTGATAGCTGCATAGTATTCCACTGTGTGTGTGTGTGTGTGTGTGTGTGTGTGTGTGTGTGTGTGTATACACAGCACATCTTCTTTATCCATTCATCTGTTGACGGACATCTAGGCTCTTTCCATAGTCTGGCTATTGTGCACATTGCTGCTATAAACATTCGGGTACACGTGCCCCTTTGGATCACTGCATTTGTATCTTTAGGGTAAATACCCAGTAGTTCAATTGCTAGGTAATAGGGTAGCTCTATTTTCAACTTTTTGAGGACCCTCCATGCTGTTTTCCAGAGTGGCTGCACCAGCTTGCGTTCCCACCAACAGTGGAGGAGTGTTCCCCTTTCCCCACATCCTCGCCAACATCTGTCGTTTCCAGACTTGTTAATTTTAGCCATTCTGACTGGTGTGAGGTGGCATCTCACTGTGGTTTTGTTTTGTATTTCCCTGATGCCGAGTGATGTGGAGCACTTTTTCATGTGTCCTTTGGCTTTTTGGATATCTTCTTTGGAAAAATGTCTGTTCATGTCTTTTGCACATTTCTTGATTGGATTATTCTTTGGGTGTTGAGTTTGAGGAGTTCTTTAGATTTTGGATACTAGCCCTTTATCTGATATGTCATTTGCAAATATCTTCTCCCATTCTGTCGGTTGTCTTTTGGTTTTGTTGACTGTTTCTTTTGCTGTGCAAAAGCTTTTGATCTTGATGAAGTCCTGATAGTCCATTTTTTCCCCTTGCTTCCCTCGCCTTTGGTGATGTTTCTAGGAAGAAGTTGCTGTGTCTAAGGTCAAAGAGGTTGCTGCTTGTGTTCTCCTTAAGGATTTTAATGTATTCCTGTCTCAAATTGAGGTCTTTCATCCATTTTGAGTCTATTTTTGTGTGCAGTGTAAGTAAATGGTCTGTTTTCATTCTTCTGCATGTGGCTGTCCAATTTTCCCAACACCATTTGTTGAAGGGACTGTCTTTTTTCCATTCGATGTTCTTTCCTTCTTTGTCAAAGATGAGTTGACCATAGAGATGAGGGTCCATTTCTGGGCTCTCTATTCTGTTCCATCGATCTATGTGTCTGGTTTTGTGCCAGTACCATACTGTCTTGATGATTACAGCTTTGTAATAGAGCTTGAAGTCTGGAATTGGGATACCACCAACTTTGGTTTTCTTTTTCAACATTTCTCTGGCTATTCGAGGTCTTTTCTGGTTCCATATAAATTTTAGGATTATTTGTTCCATTTCTTTGAAAAACATTGATGTATTTTGAACAGGGATTGCATTAAATGTATAGATTTATTTAGGTAGCATAGCCATTTTCACAATATTTGTTCTTCCAATCCATGAGCATGGGACGTTTTTCCATTTTGTATCTTCCTCAGTTTCTTTCATGAGTACTTTATAGTTTTCTAAGTATAGATTCATTGCCTCTTTGATTAGGTATCTTTTGGTTTGGGATGCAATTGTAAATGGGATCGACTCCTTGATTTCTCTTTCTTCTGTCTTGCTGTTGGTGTATAGAAATGCAACTTATTTCTGTGTGTTGATTTTATATCCTGGCATTTTCCTGAATTCCTGTATGAGTTTCTAACAGTTTTGGAGTGGAGTCTTTTGCGTTTTCCACATAAAGTATCATATCTTCTGCAAAGAGTGAGGGTTTGACTTCTTCTCTGCTGATCTGGATGCCTTTTATTTCTTTTTGTTGTCTGATTGCTGAGGCTAGGATTTCCAGTACTATGTTGAATAGCAGTGGTGATAGTAGACAATCTTCCTGACCTCAGGGGGAAAGCTCTCAGTCTTTCCCCATTGAGAATGATATTCGCTGTGGGTTTTTTCGTAGATGGCTTTTAAGATATTGATGTATGTACCCTCTATCCTTACACTGTGAAGAGTTTGATCATCAAAGGATGCTGTACTTTGTCAAGTGCTTTTTCATATCTATTGAGAGGATCATATGGCTCTTGTTCTTTCTTATATCAATGTACTGTATCACATTGATTTATTTGCAGATGTTGAACCAACCTTGCAGCCCAGGAATAAATCCCACTTTGTCGTGGTGAATAATCCTTTTAATGTACTGTTGGATCCTATTGGGTAATATTTTGGTGAGAATTTTGGCTTCCATGTTCATCAGGGATATTGGTCTGTAATTATCTTTTTTGATGGGGTCTTTGTCTGGTTTTGGCATCAAAGTAATGCTGGCTTCAAAATGAATTTGGAAGTTTTCCTTCCAGTTCTATTTTTTGGAACAGTTTCAGGAGAATAGATATTAATTCTGCTTTAAATGTTTGGTAGAATTCTCCTGGGAAGCCATCTGGCCCTAGGCTCTTGCTTATTGGGAGATTTTTGATGACTGCTTCAATCTCCTTACTGGTTATGGGTCTGTTCAGGTTTTCTGTTTTTTCCTGGTTCAGTTTTGGTAATTTATATATTTCTAGGAATGCATCCATTTCTTCCAGTTTGTCAGATTTGCTGGTACTGCTCATAATATGTCCTTATAATTGTTTGTATTTCTTTGATGTTGGTTGTGATTGCTCCTCTTTCATTCATGATTTTATTTATTTCGGCCCTTTCTCTTTTCTTTTTGATAAGTCTGGCAGGGGTTTATCAATCTTGTTAATTCTTTCAAAGAACCAGCTCCTAGTTTCGTTGATTTGTTCTACTGTTCTTTTGGCTTCTATTTTGTTGATTTCTGCTCTGATCTTTATTATTTCTCTTCTCCTGCTGGGTTTAGGGGTTTTTTGTTTATTTGTTTGCTTGTTTGTTTTGTTTTTTTCTGTTCTTTCTCCAGCTCCTTTAGGTGTAGAATTAGGTTATGTACTTGAGACCTTTCTTATTTCTTCAGAAAGGCTTGTATTGCTATATATTTTCCCTCTCAGGACCACCTTTGCTGTGTCCCAAATATTTTGAATGGTTGTGTTTTCATTTTCATTTGTTTCCATGAATTGTTTTTAATTCTTCTTAAATTTCCTGGTTGGCCCATTCATTCTTTAGTAGGATACTCTTTAGTCTCCTATGTATTTGAGTTCTTTTCAACTTTCCTCTTGTGGTTAAGTTCTAGTTTCAAAGCACTGTGGTCTGAAAATATGCAGGGAATGATCCCAATCTTTTGGTACCAGTTGAGACCTGATTTGTGACCCAGGATGTGATCTATTCTGGATAATGTTCCATGTGCACTTGAGAAGAATGTGTATTCTCTTGCTTTGGAATGGAATGTTCTGATGTCCATCTGGTCCAGTGTGTCATTTAAAGCCTTTATATCCTTGCTGATCTTTTACTTAATCTGTCCATTTCAGTGAGGGGGTACTAAAGTCCCCTACAATTATTGTATTATTGTTGAGGTGTTTCTTTGATTTAGTTATTAATAGGTTTATGTAATTGGCTGCTCCCATGTTAAGGGCATAGTTATTTAAAATTTTTAGATCTTCTTGTTGGACAGACCCTTTAAGTATGATGTAGTATCTTTCCTCATCCCTTACTAAAGTCTTTGGCTTAAAATCTAATTTGACTGATATAAGGGTTGCTACCTCAGCTTTCTTTTGATGTCATTTGCATGGTAAATTGTTTTCCACCCCTTAACTTTAAATCTGGAGGTGTCTTTGGGTCTAAAACGAGTTCCTTGGAGACAGCATATTGATGGGTCTTTGTGTGTGTGTGTGTGTGTGTGTGTGTGTGTGTGTGTGTGTGTGTGTATTGTATCCATCCCGATACCATGTGTCTTTTGATTGGAGCATTTAGCCCATTTACATTCAGAGTGACTATTGAAAGATATGAATTTAGTGCCATTGTATTGCCTGTAAGGTAACTGTTACTATATATTGTCTCTGTTCCTTTCTGGTCTGTTACTTTTAGGCTCTCTCTTTGCTTACAGGACCCTTTTCAATATTTCCTGTAGGACTGGTTTGGTGTTTGCAAATTCTTTTAGTTTTTGTTTGTTCTGGAAGATTTTTATTGCTCCTTCTATTTTCAATGACAGCCTAACTGGATATAGTATTCTTGGCTGTATATTTTTCTCATTTAGTGCTCTGAATATATCATGCCAGTCCTTTCTGTCCTGCCAAGTCTCTGAATAGCTCTGCTGCCAATCTAATATTTCTGCCATTGTAGGTTACAGACCTCTCCGCCAGAGCTGTTTTCAGGATTTTCTCTTTGTCACTGAGACTTGTAAGTTTTACTATTAGATGATGGGATGTAGACCTATTTTTACTGATTTTGAGGGGGGGTTCTCTGTGCCTCCTAGATTTTGATGCTTGTTCCCTTCCCCAAATTAGGGAAATACTCTGCTATAATTTGCTGCAATATACCTTCTCCTCTCTCTTTTTCTTCTTCTTCTGGGATCCCAATTATTCTAATATTATTTCATCTTATGGTTTCACTTATCTCTCGAATTCTCCCCTCATGGTCCAATAGTTGTTTGTCTCTCTTTTGCTCAGCTTCTTTATTTTCCATCATTTGGCCTTCTATTTCACTAATTCTCTCTTCTGCCTCATTTATTCTAGCAGTAAGAGCCTCCATTTTTTATTGCACCTTATTAATAACTTTTTTTATTTCAACTTGGTTAGATTTTAGTTCTTTTACTTCCCAGAAAATCCCAGAAAGGGATTTTATTTCTCCAGAAAGGAATTCTCTAAAATCGTCCATGCTTTTTTTTTCAAGCCCACCCAGCTAGCACCTTGATAATCATCATACTGAACTCTAGTTCTGACATATTGCTAATATCCCTATTGATTAGGTCCCTAAGCCATTGGTGCTGCCTCTTGTTCTTTTTTTTTTTTTTTTTTTTTTTAGGTGAGTTTTTCTGCCTAGGCATTTTATCCGGATAAGAATAGAAGAATGAGAGAACAAAATACTAAAAGGATAGCAATGACTTCAGAAAAATATGCACTAGCCAAATCAGAAGAGACCTGAAACTGGGGGAAGAAGCAAGGAAAAAAATCCCTGTGTCTGTCTATATCTATCTCTATCGATTTGTCTTTCTCTCTATATATGATTAGGCTGGTGAATAGAACAGAGCCACACATTTGCCTCCCAAAATTTTAAAGAAAGAAAAACTTATATATGTACAAAAATAAGGGTATATACGATGAAGGGATGAAATATTACTGTAAAGATGAAAATTTTAAAAAGATTCTAAAAAAGGAATTGATAAGTTGGTTGAAAAAAACTAGGGAAGAATGTGATGAGGCTGGAGACTAGAACAAAGCTATGAGCTAGATTTAGGGTATATTTTTTAGGTATTAGAAGAAACTCTATCCCAAAGTTTTAAAGAAATAAAAACCTATATGTATTCAAAAAATAAGCTTAAATACAATGAAGGGATAGAATATAACTAAAACAATGAAAATTAAAAACTTTTTTTTAAAAAAAGGTATTGACAAAATAATTTAAAAAAAGTTAAAATAGGAAAGAGAAAAAAATTTTAAATAGAATAAGAAAAAATAAAATTAAAAAAGTTTTAACTTTCAAAGACTAAAGAATCATGGGGAAAAGCCATGAATTCTACATGATGCATTGCCCTAGGCCTGAAGTTCTGCAGTTCTCATTGATCAGTGAACTTGGTCTTGGCTGGATGATCTTACTGATCTTCTGGGGGAGGGGCCTGTTGTATTGAGTCTCAAAAGTCTTTACCAGAGGTGGAACTGCCCCGTTCTTGCCAGGGGTCATTCTAAGCAATCTGCTCAGGTTTGCTCTTGGGAGCTTTTGTTCCCTGAATGCTTTCTGTACAGCTCTGGAGGCCAGGCATGAAGATGGTGGCCTCCCAGTTTCTGGCCCAGAGGAGCCGAGAGCTTGGGTCCCCACCCCCCAGTGCACCCCCAGAGAAAAGCAGTCAAAGTGCCTGTCTCCCTTGTCTCCAGCCACGCTCCGTGTCACCTGACCTGTGACCGAGCATTTCTACCTCTGGTGCATGGCCCCATTTGGAGTCTCCAAGCCCAGCAGATTCCTGCAGTGTGCTCCCACGCTGCTCCTCCCGGTGGAGGAAGGATGGGGTCTCCCCAGATCTGCCACCTGTGGGGTCCCTGCTTGAAGAGCAATGGCCTGACTGCACCTTGGATCACGGTTTAAAGTAATCCCGAGCTGAGAGCCCCCTCCTCAGCTCCGCCTCTGCAGCTGGCTTCTCCGCTCCGATTCCTGGGAGCTCTGCCGTGCTCAGGCATGCTGGGTCCTTCTGTGACCCCACAGGTCCTGAGACCACACTGTCCCCATGAGGGCTCATCCCCCGCTTAGCCTCTGGGGCAACGTCCCTCAGTGGAGCTGATTTCTAAAGGTTTTGATTTTGTGCTCCGCTGTTCTGCTGGCCAGGAGCTGGCCTCTCCCCTCACAGTCTGTCCTCCCAAATGTCACCTCCAATTTACTTCTCTGTGTGTCCTACCTTCCAGAAAGTGGTTACTTTTCTGTTCCTAGAATTGCTGCTCCGCTCTTCTCGTCTGTCTCCTGTTGAGTCTGTAGGTGTTCTGATGGTTTTGATAACCATCCAGCTGAGCTCCTGGGACCCGATGATATCTAGGTCTCCTACTCCTCCACTATCTTTGTGCTTCTCCAAAAAGTGAGAGCTGAGGCTCTGCACGGCCTGACTGATGGCAGCAAGTGAGCCCAGTGGGAGCTTCCTCATATTCTTAAGAAAAATGATTTCAGGAAACATCTGGCACTATTTGACAGAACCCTAGAGGCAGCTGACCACTGGTTTGGGGCAGCCCTGAGTTCAGATTCCAGCTCAATTGCTAACAGTATAACTCTAGCTGGAAACTTCAATTTTCCTATCTATGAAATGATAAAAATAATGCCTTCTTTGCTAGGTTATTGTGAAGACTATTTCCTTTTCATTTCATTCACTCAACTAAATTTGTTGATTGCCCTTGCATGCTAGGAAGGATCATAGGTGCTGAGGACCCAGGGGTGACACCACAGGCATGGCCTTGCCCTCAGGAGGCTGCGTCCTGCTGGAGCACAAGTTTGTTCCTCTGTTTCTGACAGTCCACCAGAGGCACCTCATGTGGTGCTTGGAAGCTGCTGCTGCTGTCACACAGAGATCAGGACAAAGGAAGCCAGCTGTGACCCTCGTGATTATCACTACCATTCGGCCTCGTTCCAGAGGCTCCAAGGACGTATGCGAGAGACAGGTCTGCCATCATGGTTGCTTTATTTCTACTGCCTCCTTGGTATTGCATCTAGAGTTTGGACCCTTTGGCCACACTGCAGAGAACTGATAGTGGCCATCCCCAGGCCCACATAACACTTCAGTAGTAGGGCCATGGGAGAATGGACTTCCTGGGTGCAACTGCCTTCCCAAGTAGTTAAAACTGTTCCTTGCTTGGCATTTTTACTTACAACTACTGACATTTTAACAAATGCCAATTTATAGACTGAAAATGTCACCTCTACACCTTGCCTTCTGCTGAATGTGAAATAAAGGTTGTTAACACTGAGTTTTTCTAGATCAGTTCTTTTTTATTTTTTTAGCACCCTGAAGTTCACCAGGAAAACAAATGCTTAGAGTGTGCCTAGTTTTTATTACTAGCACTTTTTCCCCCAGGCATTATGGGGCCCAGATCAGTATATGGAAGCTGAGAAAAGAGAATCAGGTATAGAGCACAGGGTGTTTCCTGTAGTGGGTCTCAGTGTCCTAGAGAACCTGGCTATATTTATTTATACAGAGGGCTTGGAAGTGGTTCTCATATCCCTTGTGATTAGTACATTAAAGCAGAAGAATTTATAAGTATATATATAACTATATATCTATATCTATGTATCTATATCTATATCTATATCTATATCTATATAAATTTATAGAGGAAAATAAAGTCCCAATTTACTTTTACTTTCCATAGTTTGGGAAACTTACAGCAGTCATTCTGATGTGTGGTCGTGTTGCTATGTGCTCACTCTGCATTCTGCTCTAGAGTGCTCAAAAGTCTTATGGGCCTGGTCCAGACTACTATAAATTAGAGGGGCCAAGGAGATTAAAAGTTTCACTGCATGTTTATTCAACATAGTACTGGAAGTCCTAGTTGCATCAATAAGACAAGAAAAAGAAATAAAAGGCATCCAAATTGATAAGGAAGCAGTAAAACTTTCATTATTTGTAGATGACATGGTACTAGTCATAGAAAACCCTAAAGAAACTATTAGAATTGATAACTGAATTCAGTGAAGTTGCAGGATCAAAAAGAAATATATAGAAATCTGTTGCATTTCTATATACTAATAACCAAGTAGCAGAAAGAGAAACTTTAAAAAAAGTCTCATTTACAATTGCACACCCCAAAAAAGAAATACCTAGGAATAAACTTAACCAAGGAAGTGAAAGACCTGTACTCTGAAAACTGTCTAACATTGATGAAAGAAGCTGGAGAAGACACAAAGAAATAGGAAGATATACTATGCTCGTGGACTGGAAGAATTAATACGGTTAAAAATGCCCAACTATCCTACACAAAACCCCCTACAGATTCAGGGCAATTCCTAGCAAAATACAAATAATAATATTTTCCACAGAACAAATGATACCAAAATTTGTATGGAACCACTGAAGACCCAAAATAACATTCTTGAGAAAGAAGAACAGAGCTGAAGGTATCACAATTCCAGATCTCAAGATATACTACAAAGCTATAGTAATCAAGACAGTATGGTACAGAAAATAGACACATAGTTCAATAGAACAGAATAGAGAGCCCAGAAATAAACCCCAACCACTTATGTGGTTGATTAATCTATGACAAAGGAAGCAAGAATATCCAGTGGGGGAAAAGAGTATCTTCAATAAATGGTGCTGGGAAAACTGGACATGCAAAAGAATGAAACTGGACCACAAAATAAATACAAAAATAAAGTTAAAATGGATTAAAGACCTAAATATGAGACATGAAAGTATAAAAATCCTAGAAGGAAACATAGGTAGTAATCTCTTTGACATCCATTATTGCAGTCTTTTTCAAGATAGGTCTCCTGGGGCAAGGGTATCAAAAACAAAAATAAACTATTGGGACTCCTCCAAAATAAGCTTTTGCACAGCAAAGGAAATCATCAACAAAATGAAAAAGCTATTTAGTGAAGGGGAAGTAGAAATAACATATCCAATAAAGGAATAATATCTGAAATATAAGGAACTTAGATAACTCAACACCAAAACCCCAAAAGACTAATCCAAAACATTTTTCCAAAGAAGACATACAATTGACCAACATGAAAAGATCCTCAACATCCTTCATCATCAGGGAAATGCAAATCAAAACCACAATGAAATACCACCTTACACCTGTCAGAATAGGTAAAATCAAAAAGACAAGAAACAAGTGTTGGTGAGGATGCCGAGATAAAGGAACCGTGTTCATTCTTGGTAGGAAGTAAATTGGCACAGCCACTGTGGAAAACAGCATGGAGGTTCCTCAAAAAATTAAAAATAGAAATGCCATATGATCCAGTAATTCTACTACTGGGTATTTACCCAAAGAAAACAAAAACACTAGTTTGAAAAAAACACATGCACCCCTGTGTTTATTTTCACATGATTTACAATAGCTAAGATACAGAAGCAAACCAAGTACTCATCGACAAACAAATGGGTAGAGAAGATGTCTGTATATACAGTGGAGTATTACTCATCCTTAAAAAAGAGTGAGATCTTGCCATTTGCAACAATATTGTTGGACTTTGAGGCTATTAAGCTAAGTAAGTCAGACAGAGACAAATAACATGATTTCACTTACATGTGTAACCTAAAAAACCAAACAAACTCACCAAAAAAGAAAAAACAGACTTTTAAATAGAGGGAACAAATTGCTGACTGCCAGAGGGAAGGCGGGTGGGGAGATGCATGAAATAGGTGAAGGGGATTGAGAATACAGACCCACAGTTATATGCAGATAAAAAGTACATCACAGAGAATATAATCATTAATATCATAACGTCTGGTGACAGATGGGAACTACACTGGTCATGACAAGCACTGGGTAATATATGGAATTGTTTAATTGCTTTGTTACACACTTGAGACTAAAGTAACATTGTAGGTTAATTATATTTCAAAAAAATGCCTTTTTTCACTGAGTGGTCAACATGAGGGGACTAACAAGACATACTAACAAGCCAAGTATGCTGATTATAGTGCTTTCACACCATAACATTCAGATGTTATCTCATGTCAACGCAGGGGCCAGCCCCTCTCCTGAGGAGATTAATGGGGGAGGGGGTCCAAGCCCACAGGACAGCATGGTGCCTACAGGTGGTTTGCCATTTCTTTCTTCTTCCTCAGAAAGGCACAGCTCCTTCCAGTCTTAAAATTTGGTTGGGTCTTTGACAGCATCCATTTACTAGTCATGTCTGACTTGGGTTCCACCATGGGCATGTCACAACTCAGGCACCCCATATGCTGTATTCTTTTTTTTTTTTTTTTAAGATTTTATTTCTTTGACAGAGAGAAACACAGCCAGAGAGGGAATACAAGCAGCAGGAAGGAGAGAAGGAGAAGCAGGCTTCCCGCCGAGCAGGGAGCCCGATGTGGGACTCCATCCCGGTCTCCGGGATCATGACCTGAGCCGAAGGCAGTCGCTTAACCAACTGAGCCACCCAGGCGCCCCATATGCTGTATTCTTAACATAACTCTAGTTTATAATAGTAAGCTAGAAAAAAGGGAATGTTATTAAGAAAACCATATGGAAAAGAAAATACATCTGCAGTATGGTCCTGTGTTTTTCTTTTTTTAAATTAACATATAATGTATTATTTGTTTCAGGCGTACAGGTCTGTGATTCATCAGTCTTACACAATTCAGAGCGCTCACCATAGCACGTACCCTCCCCAGTGTCCATCCCCCAGCCACCCCGTCCCTCCCACCCCTCTTCGCTCCAGCAACCCTCAGTTTGTTTCCTGAGATTAAGAGTCTCTTAGGGTTTGTCTCCCTCTCTGGTTTCATCTTGTTTCACTTTTCCTTCCCTTGCCCTATTTTCCTTTCTTGTTTCTTAATGTCCTGTATTTTTCAAAAACAATCCCTGCATAAGTAGATCTGTATAGTATTGTCCAAGGGTCAGCAGTATCGTTTTTCTGTTTTAAATTTCATTACTCTCTGATCCTCATTTTTTTTCTTGCATTAGAATTAATTTGCTCTTCTTTTTCTTGTTCCTCAAGGTAGAAGCTTAAATTATTGATTTGAGACCTTTCTTTTTCTCCAATATAAACATTTAATGCTCTAAATTTCCCTGTAAGTACTGCTTTAGCTACACCTCATGGATTTTGGTACTATGTTTTTTCTTTTGCATTGTGTTCAGTTTATTTTCTAAGTTTTCTTGAGACTTCTGCTTTGACTCCTGGCTAATTAAGAAGCATATTATTTAATGTCCAAATGTTTGTGAATTTTCAAGCTATCTTTCTGTTACCGATTCTCGGTTTACCTTCATTATGGTTAGAAAACATACTTGGAGTGATTTCAATTTTTCTAAAATTGCTTGTTTTACAACCTATGATATCGTCTATCTTGAACAATGTTTCATGTGCACTGAAAAGAATGTGTGTTCTGCTCTTTGGATATAATGTTCTGTAAATGTCATTTAGGTCAAGCTGGTGGTTAGTGTCGTGCAGGTCTTCCATACCCTGCTGGCTTTATCTCTGATTATGAGAGAAGAGTGTTTCCACCTCCAAGTGTAACTGTGGGTTGTCTGTGTCTCATTGCAGGTCTGTCAGTTCTTGCTTTGTGTATTTTTAAATTCTGTCATTAGATGTGTGCAAATTCAGAATTTATATTTCCTTGTAAATTTATCTTTTTATCATTCTGTGATATTCTCTTTATGCATGGTTAATTTCCTTCTGAATGTTGCTTTGTCTTATGTTAATATAGCTATTCCAGATTTCTTCTCATCGGTGTTTGCATGACATCTCTTTCACCCATTTACTTTTAATACCTAAATCTCATTAAAATGGATTTCTTGTAGACAACATATAGTTGGTCTTCCATTTGTGCACTCAAACTCTGTTTTTGATTGCTGTATTTAAAGTATTTAAACTTGGGGCACCTGGGTGGCTCTGTCATTAAGCATATGCCTTTGGCTCGGGTCATGATCCCAGAGTCCCAGGATCCAACCTCACATCGGGCTCCCTGCTCGGCGGGAAGCCTGCTTCTCCCTCTCTCACTCCCCCTGCTTGTGTTCCCTCTCTGGCTGTGTTTCTCTCTGTCAAATAAATAAATACAGTCATTAAAAAAGAAAGTATTTAAACTTAATGCGATTATTGATATGGTTACCTTTGAGTTACCGTTTTGTTTTTCTGTTCTTTCAGTTTTCGTTCTTCTGTTCCCTCTTTCCTGCCTTTCTCTGAATTATTGAATAATTTTTAGAATTCTGTTTCAGTTTGTATATTGGATCTTTTGCTACATCTCCTTGTGTAATATTTTTTAAAGATTTATGTATTTATTTAGAGCTAGAGAGAGCATGAGCGGGGGGAGGGCAGAGGGGAGGGAGAAACTCAAGCGGACTCCCCGCTGACTGTGGAGCCCAATGTGGGGCTTGATCCCACAATACTGAGATCGTGCCCCAAACAAAGAGTTCACCACCCAACTGACTGAGCCACCCAGGGGCCCCTCATTATATGTTTTTCAGGGATGGCTGCAAGGATTATAGTAGACCTATCCATTTTCAGTGTAGTTTTGGATTGAACGTTTTACCTATCCCAGTACGTTGCGGAAGATTTATGAACACCAGCTTGTCATCACTGCTGTGCTTTACATCTGCACAACCTCAACACCCCAGAAAGTGTTACAGTGTTTGCTTTTAACAGAAGTAAATGTTCTAAAGAGCTTGAAAAAAAATAGTCTTCATGCTTCCTGGGGTACTGAGCCTGTCTGCCGCTCATTGTGCTCATTCATTCTTCGCTTCTCAAGTTGCAGGCTTCCTTGGGGCCTTCCCTTCAGCCTGAGCAGCTTCACCGTTAGCGCTCCTCTCAGAGCAGGCCCCCCGAGGACATGTTCTCTTCACGTTCATTCACCTGAGAATGGCTTCCGTTCAGCGTCATTCCCGAGGACACAGATTGCCGAAGAGCGGGCTCCGAGCTGACGGTGCCCCACCGCGGTCTGGGCGGTCTGAGCGCCGCCCTCGGGGCTGCTTCTCCGGGCGTCCTGTGTCACTTCGCTCCCGTGCTCTCAAGGTTGTTCTCCATCTTTGGTTTTCGGCAGTTTGTGGTGTTTCTGGACCTGATTTTCTTTTAATTCATCTCAGTTAAGGTGATTCAGCTTCCTGAATCTGAAAAATATATCTTTCAGTAAATTTGGGAAAACTTTAGCCGTTATTTCATTTTTTTCAACACTGGTCTTTTTTCTCTTTCAGGGACTGAAATGACAGTCGTATTGTACTTCTAGTATTATCCCGCAGTGTTATCCTGGGGCTTCTACTCATGTTTCCCCAACGTTTTTCTTCTCTCCTTTCTACTGGATAGTTTCTACTGTTTTTAAGTTCCCCGGCTCTCATTTTCTGTCACCTCTTTTCTGTTACTGAGCTTATCACATGTGTTGTTTTAAGACATCACATGATTCTGTCGTAGAGAAAACTTGAGAGCCACTAGCTTCATACCGCAGGCCTCAGTGTCTTTACCTTAAAAAATGGGGCGACAGCGCCTGCCTTAGCACGCAGGTTGCTGGGCCTAAAGCACGGGGCCAAGACATCCAGCAGCCTCACCAGATCCCGTCAGGGAGTCGAGACCAACCGATGCCCAAGGACTTCCGTCACCAGGGGAACACGTGTCTTTGTGGAAGGTGCCACCAGACACAGAACGTGTTGGCACAGAGGTTCTCCTGGTGTGCACGGCGGTAACACGGGGGAAGCTAGCGGCTGTTCCGTCCAAGCTGTAAGGCTGTGGCGCTGCTTAAACACGCAGCACAGGCTTCTCAGGGGATGGGGACACACTGGCCCCTGCCCCCAGGGCAGTTGCACATGTCAGGGCCGAGGCTGGTATCACGTGCCAAGAGCTCCAGCGCAGAGCGATGGTCAGGGCGGAGAGGCCAGAAGTTTCATCTTAAAGTATGTTTCTAAGGGGGAACTACAGTATATACATTTCATAGGAATCTTATGATTAGCATATTATATAGAAATTTTTAAGTCTGTAATTTAGGCTGCTGCTAACAGCATTACTGTATAGAATTACAGTAAGGGCCACACAGGCTGGAGTCAAAAAGAACGGTGCTCAGAGTTGCTGACTGTACTCGGTGGTGTGCTGGCCGAAATTATGTGTCAGCATCAGATGCTCGCATGCGTGCTAACGCGCTTATGCAGGATACGTTGGTGTTAGCTATTTTGTTAAGGTTTAATAAAACGTGACACTTTTTTTTTTGGTTGGTTGGGGTTTTTTTTTAAAGATTTTACTTATTGGGACGCCTGGGTGGCTCAGTTGGTTGAGCGACTGCCTTCGGCTCAGGTCATGATCCCAGAGACCCGGGATCGAGTCCCACATCGGGCTCCCTGCTCGGCGGGAAGCTTGCTTCTCCCTCTCTCACTCCCCCTGCTTGTGTTCCCTCTCTCGCTGTGTTTCTTGCTGTCAAATAAATAAAATCTTAAAAAAAAAAAAAAAAAAGATTTTACTTATTGATTTGACAGAGCCAGAGCCAGAGAGGGAACACAAGCAGGGGGAGTGAGAGAGGGAGAAGCAGGCTTCCCGCCGAGCCGGGAGCCCGATGCGGGGCTCGATCCCGGGACTCCGGGATCATGACCTGAGCCCAAGGCAGATGCTTGACGACTGAGCCACCGAGGCTCCCCATCGTGACACATTTTAAGTGCCCTCAAATGGTACAGACGTGGGCAGCCTGGCTGGCTCAGTTGGTTGAGCATGCAACTCTTGATCTTGGGGCTGTGAGCACAAGGACCATGTTGAGCATAGAGTTTCCTTTAAAAATAGTTTAAAAAGTAATAATAATACAACCAAATGATACAGATTAATTTATGAGTAGATATTTCAACTAAAGCTATTCTCCTCTTATTATTAACAGAATATCCAAGGTATCTCCAAGCACCCAATTCAGATTACTAAACCGCAAAATTGTAAAGGTAACACATTTCTCTCTACTTTGCTGAAGTCTTGGATAACTTTTCCTAAAAACTTGCAAGTGTTTATAATTGCTTTTCTGTATAACTAATTTCTTTGCCTTCCTCAAGTTCTCTGTATTTGCATGACCAAGATTTAAATATACATTGAAAAATAAAACACAGCTAAACTGATAAGGCACCTCCCTTTCAGCAGTTTACAAGTTAAAATAGATGATAATTATACGAGGAAAGTAGCTCCCTTCCCACCATCTCTCCCCCACCAACTTCCCAATAGAGAAAAAAACAAACATACAATAGAACTGACTCTTATTAAAGTCTGAAAGCTGCAGGCAATGTTTATAAAAGCATACTAACACTGTTCTTTCTTCTGAGCTCTTCCACGGAAGTGCTGACAGTTAACATTTGTAGAAGAGAAAAAAGCCACATCTGAGCAAAGCAAGTTCCGTGGCCCGTCCCCCCAACTGCTGCCCCCTTGGTGGGGTGCTCCTGCCTCTCTGCTTTGGTCGCCACGAAGCAGTGAAGCATGACCGGGGTCCTTTTCAAACACACAGTCGCCACTAAGCAGGACCTGTGGAGGTGACCATAGGCACCTTTGTCTCCTGCTGCCTTCAGAACATGTTCCATGCATCGTAGGACCCCACACTTCCCCACACCCTGTTTTCTGGGCGGTGAGGCTCTGGGGCCCTCCGGAAGATGCTTACTGGAGTATGTTCACTGGTCCGTATTTGAGTTTTTCCTCACCAAGAATTCTAGACAGAAAGTAAAATTTTAACCACAGAGAGCCTATTTTACTCACAGTAGTACCATGTTGCTTTTAAGTTATATTAATAAAAATATTCAGAAAAGCCAGAAATCTGGACTTTGACTTTGGAATGATATTAAAATAAACTCGCTGAGCAATGGCCTATGAATCAGCTAATGACCAAATTCACCAAGTGCTCTTAAAATAACGTTTCAGGTTCGGAAGGCGCGACGCTCACCATCTCCCCGAGGAGCATGTTCATTGCTCCCGAGGGCCACGCCTTCCTGGCGGCAGGTACGTGCGGACCATGCCAGAGAGACTCCCTGTCTCACTTTACACGTTTCATATGGTTCAGATACTTGGAAGGCGGATAATTCAAATGTACTTACAGAATTCCTTCCTTCAAGTAAATCCTAAGGCAAATATTTATACAAAGATTTCTTGACCACAATAAATAAGAGCAGATCTGCTTTCGAGGGTCCCTCACCTTCTCCAGACTCCAGATGCCCCCACACGGTCCCCTCCAGTCTGCCTGTCCTTTCTCCTCTTTGTCCTCATCATGCTCCGCACTCTGCCCTGTTCGCTCCTTGCAGATGGGATGGGCTGGCCTCCAGCCTAGGTAAGTTCCACCTCATGTCCCTGTGGAACCCCTTCACTACATACCATCTCGCTCCCTCCTTCGCCTCCTCCGTGTCTGCTCAAAAGTCACTTTCTTGAGGTGTACCCTGACCACCCTCTCCCTCCTGAACCTCCTTTCTTGATCTGTCTTTTCTGCTTTGCCCCTCATCTTTTTTTTTTTTTTAAGATTTTATTTATTTGACAGAGAGAAACACAGCCAGAGAGGGAACACAAGCAGGGGGAGTGAGAGAGGGAGAAGCAGGCTTCCCGCCGAGCAGGGAGCCCGATGTGGGACTCGATCCCCGGTCTCTGGGATCATGACCTGAGCCGAAGGCAGTCGCTTAACCAACTGAGCCGCCCAGGCACCCTGCCTCTCATCTTTTGACATACCAGACACTCACACACATTGTCTCTTGCTCCTAGAACATGGGCTCCACAAAGAAAGGCTTATCTGTTTTGTTCGCTGTCCAAATCCCAAGCATACCGCCACGCAGCCGGAGGCCCCCCTGAACTTCTGATGTACAGAATGAATAGAAGAGTGCATGTGGCCTACCCAGGAGGTGTTGCTGGCCTCACAGGAGGCAGGCCGTGTCCCTTAGCCTTGGAGACACAGGGATGGCCAGCGGGCCTGAGGCCAAAGGACCCTGGCAGATGGGTGGGGGATACTGCTGTAGATGCCAGGCTGGGGACAGAAGGATGAGGGCGGGCTGCGGAGTGGGGAGCAACGATGAGGGACATTGTTGGTAGATTCAGAATTATTGTGGGTTCTATCCCACAGACTTTTCACAGATTGAATTGCGCATTCTTGCGCACTTATCTGGGGATCCGGAACTTTTGAAGTTATTCCAGGAATCTGAAAGAGAGGATGTATTTTCCATCCTGACTTCACAGTGGTAAGATACATGAGCTCACAATGTTATCAGAGCTGCAGGAATGCTGACACGGTTTTAAAAGCCTGAAGTTACTCCAAGGCTACTTTCATGAGAAGGAAATTATGTTTTTGTCTAGTAGTTAATCCTTTTGAAAAGAGGAGTAGATAACCAGAATGCCAAGATTTCCCTAATTATGAAAAAAACCCAGTGGCTCTTCACCACCAAACATGCAGCCCATTGCTGGACAACGTAATCGAGATCCTGGCAGGACCTGAGGGGGAAGTGCGTGCTTCCTCCGGAGGCCTGTGAGGCGGGGCGGGGGGGGGGGGGGGGGGGGGGGGGGGGGGGGGGGGGGGGGGGGGGGGGGGGGGGGGGGGGGGGGGGGGGGGGGGGGGGGACGCGCCTGCACCCTCACCCCCCCACCCCCACCCGTCAGGGCCAGGAGCGCATCAGGTCGGAAGGGACGGTCCCTGCCTGACAGGGATCTGCACTCACCCTCGGGTTTGGGGGGGCGGCTTCACAGTGTCCTCCGATGCATGTCCTTGTGCGTCCTCAGAGCCCTTCGTGGGTGGCTTTTCCTTATCCCAGAGAGGGAAGGAGCAGGCTCCCCCCCCAGATCGCCTTGCCCAGCGCCCCCGCGGGAGACAGCTCCTGCGCAGCCGTTCCACGGCGGCGGGGTGCGGCTGCAGGGGAGGATGGTCAGGGCCACCGTCTGGTCACGATAGCTACCAGGGCCAGGGATGCCACTGCCTGAAACTAGTCAGGATTCTGCCCCAAGGAAGAGGCTTGGTGCTGCTGTCTGTCCCCTCCCCCCACAGCAGGCCTCCTCCCCCACCCCACCTTATCTTGACCTTCATCACCTCGGGAGTCACCTGGAGGCACTGCTCCGCTGCCTGTCCCTCTCTGTCCCCCTCACTGTCTTTTCTGAAGGCGTGTGAACCCTGCGAGGGGTGGGCCGTGTCCCCTCATGCAGCCTGGCATGACCCTCTCCACCTCCCTCCCCTGAGCCCCCCAGGGCCTCCAGGTACATACCTCACTCAGGCCTTTCCTTCCCCGGCTAGGGAAGCTCTTTCCCCAAGGGCCCCGGTGATTCACCCTCAGGTCAGGGTCGGACGCCTCCTTTTTCCTCAAGGACCTGTCCTCCCGGCAGCTTCATATCTCTCTGTGGTCTCCATGCTGCCTGTTCCGCGGGAATGTCAGCTCATGGAGGGCAGGGCCGTCCAGCCCTGTCCCCCCGCTCTGCTCCATGAGCTGTGGGGTCTCAGCGTGCATCTGTGAATGAACGAGGGAATAGCATGGGGGCCAAACAGTCCTGTTGGCCAGGAAGCATCTCCTCTCCAGACACCCCCCACCACAAGACTTAGTTGAATTTAAAAAAAAAAAAATCCGGAAGAAGTATTGTTGTCAAGGTGACAGAGGAGGGAGGATGTTGCTCTACACTGAGCTGAGCTTTAAAGAGAGGTTGTGGGCATGAGGGTTATGGTGGCATCTGCAGGGAAAGCAACAAACTCCCCAGCAGAGCGTTGGGGGGTGGGGAAGGCAGTGTGTGGACGGCAGGACGGTATACAGTGGTCAGGCCCACCGCCTTCTCCCCGCAGCCTGGCTTCCGGCCCTGGGCAGGGCCCTCCTCTGTGCGCCCCCTCCTTGTCCGAGCTGCTGTCCCTCCCCCGACACTGGCCAGCCTGCTGAGCAGGGCCCATCTCACACTGGGACCTCACAGAGCGGTGGCCTGGGTTCCTCTCCTGCTGGTCACTCCTCACTTCCCAATGGCCATCTCGATCCCAACCCCTCCCACCTCCAGCCTGCCCAGCCCTCCTCCCCTACGTGGGTTCCCTCCTGTGCGTCCCACCTGGGATGCAGCCCAGACTCTTCCATGCCTTCTGCATGCCTGGGTGTGCAGCTGTGGCCTGCTGGACGACCAGGAGGTAAATGAGGGCACGACGGGCCCCTGCCTCCCCTCCATCTCCATCAGCGGTCCCGCATAGGATACTGTTCCCTTCATTTCTCCCCTCCTCGGCGGCGTGTTTCCAGCCCTGGGTGATCCCACTCTCTGCTTTCCTATTGCCCAGCCCCAAGGTGCTGCACGAAGCCACAGGGTGGTGAGTGAGTGAGTCCACCATAAATTGAGTCATCCAACCTGAGAGGGACCTTTACTAGTCTCTGCTCATCAGCCACTCTAAATGTATACTTTTCTCTCTCAGTCTTGAAAGAGAACCTCACCTTTTATTTGAATGACAAAGCAGGGAGCCTCAGACGTGAGCCCCTGAACTCCCTCTCACTTTGCCTCAGTGTATCATTGTATGTCCTCCTCCTATCTACAATGGTTCCTGTCTCAAAAGAGGAAGCACCCTCTATTGCCAAAAATCAAGAAATCAGGACTATGCATTGTACCTCTGCCACACATTTACACATCAGTGCGAATGGCATCTCCTAGAGTTGTACAGTGCACAACCAGTACAGTTTTACATGGCAGTCCTCACACGGATTCCCTTTATTTTCCATTTTTACTCTAGCATTGTTCATTTCCCCTTGTTGACGTCAGCTCCCCCCCCCCTGCCCCCACTGAAAACGACTGTCTAGGGCCTTCAGGGAAATCCTATTTTCAACCCCGTTGGAGCCCTTAGTTACCATTTAGCTACAAAAGAAGTCTATACTTACTCCTTGTTCTTTCTCACTTCTGGCTCTTTCTTGCTTTTTGAATAAACATTCACTTTACCCACTTAGGCTTTTCTTCTTCCAATTTGGAGCCTGGAACTCCTCCCATCCAAGACAACGACTACCTTGCTTCAGGGTGCTGAGGTCCACAACCAGTACGAGCACCCTCAGGCACTGTCCACCACAAGCCCGGTTCAGAGGCTCTGCAGGGGTCAGTCACTGCCCCTGGGCACCTCCAAGTCCTGTGCTCTCTCCTGGTCCACTGCTCCGGGGAGATGCCCTTCTCCTTGCTGTGCTCCATCGGTTCTTTTAAAAATCGAAATATCATTTACATACCATAAAATTCTCCCTAAACTGTACAATTCAGCAGTCTTTAATACATCACAAGGTTTTACAACCATTGCTGCTACCTGATTCCAGAACATTTCCATCCTTCCAAAGAGAGACCCCGTTCCCATTCCATCACTTCCCATTTTTCCTCCCCCACCAGAAGTCACTAATCTACTCTCTGTCTTCCTACATTTGTCTGTTTTGGATTTTTCACAATAATGGAATCGTACAATATGTGACTTCTTGTGTTGGACTTCTTTCACTGAACATGATATTTTTAAGGTTCATCCTGTGGCAGCAAATATCGGTACTGCATTCCTTTTTACGGCTGAATAGTGGTCCATTATAGGGAACCCTATATTCTATATATTTTGGTTTAAACAAGCAAATACTCTTCCATATGTTTAAAATTTTTTAAAGGTTTTATTTATTTGACACAGAGAGTACAAGGTAGGCAGAGCAGCAGACAGAGGGAGAGGGAGAAGCAGGCTCTCCGCCGGGCAGGGAAGCTGGTGCGGGGCTTGGTGCCAGGACCCTGGGATCGTGACCTGAACTGAAGGCAGAGGCTTAACCAACTGAGCCACCCAGGCGCCCCTTCCATTTGTTTATGCACTCAAGGTTGATGGGCGTTTGGGTAGTTTCTACCTGGCTATTAGCAATAATTCTGCTGGGAACATTCACATGAAGTATTCGCGTGTGTATGTGTTTTCATTTTTAATGGGTAGATATCTAACAGAAATGTTGAGACATATAATTCATGTAATTCTGTGTTTAACTTTTTTTTTTGTGGTAAGACACAATAACATAAAATTTGCCATCTTAACCATTTTTAAATGTACAATTCAATGGCAACCATTCAAAATAGTGACACTACTTTACACTCTCACAAGCAGTGTATGGGGTTCCAATTCATCCACATTCCTGCCAGTACTTTATATTATCTGTCTGTTTGGTTCCAGCTCGCCTGGTGGGGGTGAGGTGTCGCCTTTCTGGGGTTCTGACTCCCGTTCTCCCGGCTGGCCTGGTGGGGTGAGGTGTCGCCTTTCTGGGGTTCTGACTCCCGTTCTCCCGGCTGGCCTGGTGGAGTGAGGTGTCGCCTTCCTGGGGTTCTGACTCCCGTTCTCGGATGACCGAGGAGGCTCAGCACCTCTTCCTGCTCTCATCATTTGTGCTTTATTTTTGCCTCTTTTCCCTCCTCTGCACCCGAACACAGTGCTGACCCAACTTCTTCCCAGATATCCTTTCTTATGTTTCACTGTCCCTCTAGTGAGGGTATCACATAATACAGAGATTTTTTTTTTAAAGATTTGTATTTATTTATTTGACAGACAAACACAGCTAGGGAGGGAACACAAGCAGGGGGAGTGAGAGAGGGAGAATCAGGCTTCCCGCCAAGCGGGGAGCCCCATGTGGGGCTCAATCCCGGGACTCCGGGATCATGACCTGAGCCGAAGGCAGTCGCTTAACCAACTGAGCCACCCAGGTGCCCCTAATACAGAGATTTTTAAGCATGTAATAGATTTAGTTACACCTCTGTCCTCTTTCCAGAGGTATGGAAAGCAAGGACAAGGAAAGAAATAATCAGGATAAGAGCAGAAATCAATAAACTAAAAACTAGGAAAACAATAGAGAAGATCAATGAAACAAAAGTGACTCTTTAAAAAAAATCAATAAAATTCCTAAACCAACAAAAATAAAAATAGGACACAAATCAACCATATCAAAGATGGAATAGATATTAATACGGATCCCAGAGCATCAAAAGGGTAATGGAGGAATCTGATAAACAACTTAATGCTAAAAAAAATCCAACAATTTAAGAGAAATGGATTGATTTCTTGAAAACCATAAGTAAACCCCAACTAAAATAAGTAATCTGAATAGTCCTAGAATCATTAAAGAAATTGAATTTGTAATTTATAAGTTTCTGAAAAAGAAATCTCCGGGACTGGATGGTTTCCCTGGACTATTTTACCAAACATTTAAAGAATTAATTAACACCTGGGGCGCCTGGGTGGCTCAGTGGGTTAAAGCCTCTGCCTTCGGCTCAGGTCATGATCCCGGGGTCCTGGGATGGAGGCCCACATCGGGCTCCCTGCTCAGTGGGGGAGCCTGCTTCTCCCTCTGCCCCTTTCCCCGCTTGTGTTCTCTGTCTCTCTCATAAATAAATAAAATTTTAAAAAATAAATGAAGAATTAACACCCAATTGTATATAACTTCTTCCAGAAAACAGACGAGGGAGGAACATATCATCCTGTGAAGCTGGTATCACCTGATGCTTAAACCAAAGAGAGTAAAAACTAAATAAATCAACAGCAGTAAAACCCAAAACCATTACAGACCAATATCACTCATAAAGTTAAGCGCTAAAATCCTCAACAAAATACCAGCAAGCTGCATCCAACAATGTCTAAAATAATTATTCACCATGTCCAAGTGGGACTTATTCCAGGCATTCAAGATTGCTAAACATTTGAAAATCAGTTAATATAATCCACATGTGATTAAGCTAAAGAATAAAAATAATGTGATTATATCCATTGACCCAGAGAAACCATTTGACAAAATCCAACATCCATTCGTGATAAAAATGCTCATGAAGTTAGAGGGAGGGTAGAGCATCCTCAAAAAGCCTGCAGCTAACAGCGCACTTAACAGTGAAAGCAGACGGAATGCTTCCCCTCAGAGATCAGGAAAAACTTGTTAGTACTGAATGTCGAAGGCCTAGCCACTGAATAAGGCAAGAAAAAGACATACATGGTATGCAGTTTGGAAAGGAAGAAATAAAACTATCTCTGCAGATGACAATTGTCTATATAGAAGTCTCAAAAAACATACAAGAATTTTTTTAAACCCGGGAACTAGGAAATTCAGCAAGGTCCCAAGACACAATATCAACACATAAAATCCAGTTGCATTTTTATAAACTGACAATGAACATGCAGAAAATCAAAATTAAAAACAAGACCATTTAAAATCACTCCAAAGATAATGGAGTCATATGCAAACTATCCCAAGATAATGCCTTCTGTACTTAAGTACTTGGTAACGAGGGATGTAGCGGAGCCGCCTGGCTTAGGCTGCACAGCCTAGGGAAAGCTTCCCAGGAGGACCATGGGAGTGCAGATGCGCTGTGCGCGTTCAGTGAAGACCCAGCATCCTCCATGTGCCCAGTCTTCCTAGGCTTACCCTAGGCTTGATTCCAGCCCAGTGAAAACCGAAGGAAGTCCTTTGTAGATGTAAATGACCTTGGTTTAGATTTATGTGGGAAGGCACAGGCCCTGGAAGAGCTAAAACAATCTGACAAATATATAAAGCGGGAGGAACCATCACCTGATACTAAGATAGAATATGTAGTAATCAAGGGAGTGGGGTGTTGGCAGAGACCAAAGGAACAGAAAAGAGAAGCCAGAAATAGACCCGCACAAATATGTTCAACTGATTTTTGAAAAAGATCTGAAATATCGGGCAGAAAATAATTCTCTTTAGATTCATGATAAGCTGATCGCCCACCCAAAAACCCAACTTGAGAAGTTCATGTCTCCACTGGATGCTGCCTGTGTCTTTTCTGCATCTTATTCGCTTGTATTAGTTTTTGAGAGAACTTCAAAGAGAAAAAGCTTTTAATATTTGCATGATGGTTGCCTCTAATTCCCCACACTTGTGACTTAGACTATAATTAGTCGCTGTGGAAATGATTTTTGTGTTCCAGACAGAGGACTAGAATAGCACATGGTAAAAAGCCACAAGATCAAGTATACTCTTAAAAATGTTTGTTTCGTGCGAATGTCGTATTGTTTGAAACTCAAAAAGCAAAAGGGCAAGTTGATATTCTATTCTGGAATATTGAGTAACATTTTCAAAGACTAACCCTTTCCTTGAAAAGCCTTTAAGGATACACAGATTACATATAAAAATGGAGACACGGAACAAATCTTAGAAACCTCTGTAAAGCTGTGATTTGATCAATGAAAGCCGGAGACCCCAAGAGCTGGGACCTGCCTACGGACGGAGTCACATCAGAGCTGGGACGGATCTTAGAGCTGCTGCCGCCAGCTTCAGCCTTTTCAGATGCACCTGGAAAATGGCCATTCTACACTGCGGGTCCAAGACAGGCCACAAGGCATCTTTCTACGGGGTAATCATTATACTATTTGTGCCATTATTTTTCTTTTTCTTTTTTTTTTTTTGACTTTAAATTTATTTTATTTTTTCAGTGTTCCAGGATTCATTGTTTATGCCCCAGACCCAGTGCTCCATGCAATAGGTGCCCCCAGTACCCACCACCGGGCTCTCCCACCCCCCACCCCCTTCCCTCCCAAGTCCCTCAGTTAGTTTCTGAGTCCAAAGTCTCTCGTGTTTCGTTTCTCTCCCCTGAATTACCCTACTTTCCATTTCCTTTCCTTCTACTGACCTCTATGGTACCCCTTATGCACCACAAGTAAGTGAAACCATGTGATACTTGACTTTCTCTGCTTGGCTTATTTCACTCAGCATCATCTCTTCCAGTCCAGTCCATGTTGCTACAAAAGTTGGATATTCATCCTTTCTGATGGAGGCGTAGTATTCCATTGTATATATGGACCACATCTTCTTTATCCATTCATCTGTTGAAGGGCACCTTGGCTCTTTCCACAGTTTGGTGATTGTGGCCATTGCTGCCATGAACATTGGGGTACATATGGCCCTCTTTTTACTACATCTGTATCTTTGGGGTAAATGCCCAGTAGTGCAATTGCAGGGTTATAGGGTAGCTCTATTTTTAATTTTTTAAGGAAGCTTCACAACTTCTTTCAAGACACGTCTCCAAAGGCAAAGGAGACAAAAGCAAAAATGAACTTTCGGGACTTCATCATTTTTAACAGTTTTACAAAATGCAGGTAAAAACCTTTCTTTACCAGCTATGCATTCAACTCATTTTCAGTAAAACTTTAAAAAGAATTTTTTGCTGCAGAATGTATCAATTTTTCTTTTGCTTAAGACCTTCTGGGAGTGCTTTTCTGAAATTTTCTCCTGTACGGCACATGTGGTACATAGTGTTGTGGGCTGCTCCCGCTCTCTGGGGGAAGATGGTGCTTCTCTACCCAGCAGATGTCAGACTTGGGCCTGTGACTTGCTCTGGCTAACAAAATGCAAGCAAAAGTGACATGTGTCATTCCTAAGCAGAGGCTTTAAGAAGTTGCACATAATTCCTCCTGATTTCTTTTCTGTCACCAGAGCTGGCAACCTTGAGAGAGACGGCTCCATTGACCTGCACTGTATATGGCAGACCAGCTTGGGAGCAAAGGGTAGTGAAGATGAAAGAGAAATGCCCCTTGCTATAGGCAGGAAGATTCGGGAGTAATTTAGTATGGCAGCATCACTTGGCCTGTCATTGGATCTATAGGGCCAGCTATAAGAAGTAAGAGGTTGTATAAACGGTCCTAAAACATGTGGCCTCAGAGGGGGGAGGCTGGCCATGAGGAGACATCCGCTGGAGGCTGGAGGATGGCAGCCTGTAAATGGTATTACATTCGCTGAAATTGTCTTTTGTGATCATTTGTGAGGCAAATAATACCCTAATGAGTGAAGGCTTTAGGCAGAGTGGACCAACGGCACACTAGGACATGCTCTGGTTGGTCTTGTCTGCATGCGACAGGGCACTGTAAGAAACAGACTCAGAAAAGAATTGGCTGGTGTGCCAGGAGGCATGAAAGGGAAGAGGAAATACCAGAAAATTGGGAGTCTTTTTTTTTTTTAAGATTTTATTTATTTGGCAGGAGAAACACAGCAAGAGAGGGAACACAAGCAGGGGGAGTGAGAGAGGGAGAAGCAGGCTTCCCGCCGAGCAGGGAGCCCGATGTGGGACTCGATCCCGGGTCTCCGGGATCATGACCTGAGCCGAAGGCAGTCGCCTAACCAACTGAGCCACCCAGGTGCCCCGAAAATTGGAGTCTTAATGCATTTGACTGTAAAAATGATTTTCATCTCCAGCCAGTAAAAGTTGACTCTGAGAATGGTTTTGAGCAACAAAGGCCAATTAAAACGCTGCCTTTAACAAATTAAAAGTGTGGCCTTAATGCCTACTGTTATTATCTTTGAAAGAATCAGGGTGGCACCTGTAAGTTGGTGGTTAGACCACATAGCTCCAGACAAAAAAGACGAGCGGTGGCTTTCCCGCAAACTCCTGCTAAACTCAAGGTCCCTGCAGTAAACTAGAGACCAGAACGTGTCTCCCAGTGAACTGTGGATGGGCTGTTGGCATGTGGGACTGCATGAAGTCAGTGGCAACGATTATGGTTCTGAGAGCTGTACTTCCCAGAGGACCACCAGTCTGGGCTAAAAGAGTCGCTGATTGTTTGAAACTTAAACCCCGGGGCCCACATGTGCACCGTTCTTCTGATGCACACCTCGCCCTGTACTGGATTAGATGTCCTAACACGGGGCTATCTCAGTGGGGCTGTTTTTTAAGTTGTAATTAATGAGAATATTAAAGGATGAATTCCTAGTTAAGATGTAAAAAAAAGGAAAAAAAATCACCAGAGACTGTTGCTCTAACCCTAACAATAAAACCAAGATAAATAAATTACAAAATTAGTTTTTCTAAATTTACCAGCAAGCTGAGGATACGGCTAAGTGAACAGAACCCCAGACAGTGATGAGCCCTTCACAGAAATGAAGAAACCCAAGGCTTCCGTCATCACCAGTGGAGGGCCAGCAGAGGACTCTGTCTTAAAACAGGAATGAAGAGACCAGCTAAACTGAATTATGTGTGGGCTGATATGACAGAAATCTAAAGTGGCCCAGCTACAGATCCCATCACCTATCAACTCTTTCCCATGAGTCTTTACGGAGGGTCTAGGGGCATATTTCAAGGCTGAGGGCAGGGCAGTGCCACTGAAAGTAGTCAACATGTGGCATCCCAGGGCCCTCAGCCACCAGGGCTGGGTTAGGGCAGAAGGCTGGGAGAACCCGCAGCCCCCTGACAGGCATGCTGGTACAGGAGCGCTCTCCCACAGTGCAGAACGCTGGGTGAGACGGGAGGGCAAAGCGAACTTCCTAGCAACCCAGAAAGCTGGCTGCTGGTTGGTACACAGAGATCGTCTGGGGTCTCAAACACTGGCAGTGTAACTGCAGAGCTCCAAGAAATCCTGGCAATTGTGCCAGTTCTCAGACTGCAGACCCCATCAAAGGGAAATTCCTGGTCCCGCTTTCAAAACATTACAAACCAGTAATGAACCGAATCAAACCAAAGTTGCAGTAAAGTCCAGACCAAGCCCAATGGCAAATCAAACTGACCTTGCTCCCAGCTCTAGTGACCCGACACAAAAAGGGCGTGTCCTTTTAAGGAAGTAAATTACTAAAGTCTCTACTGTCCTTTTATGCAAAATGTCTAGCAAATAATTTTTTTAACATTTTAAGACCTAAGAAGTAAGAAAATGTGCTTACAACCAAGAGAGTAAGCAATCAAAACAAAAGAGATGGCCCAGATGTTGGAATTATCAGAAGAGATTTTTTTTAAATATAAAAATGTCAAAGTATCTAAATGAACTGGTAGACAATGTCTGTTACGAGATGGTTAACTTTAATAGAGATGGGAAAACAATAGAAAGGACTCAAATAGAAAAGTAAAAGATGAAAAATACAACGGCAAGACCAAGAATTCGTCAGATAGCTTCGCAGCAGACTGGACCCGGTGTACGAAAGAAACGTCAACTTGAAGACGGGTCAGTAGGAAGTGTCCCAAATGAAATAAAAAAGGGAAGGAAGTGAAAACCACCCAAGCAACCAGAGTCCAAGATATGTGAGGCAATGTGACAGTTTAGCCTGTGTATAGTTGGCATCTCGTGAGGAGAACGGGGAATTCGAAGGTAAAATGACTGAGAACTTTGCAAAATTGGTTAAAGGTATCGATCTGCATATCTGGGAAGCCCAACAAATCTCTAATAAGTTAAACACAAAGAGAACCACGCATTAGGCACATTACAGTCAAATTCGCAGACACCAAAGAGAAAACCCTGAAACCTGCAGAGGGAAAAAGACACATTATATACACAGGAGAGTATATATTACAGCTGACTTTTCCCAGAAACAGTGGAGACCAGAGGATGAGGGGATAAAATCCTTGCCATGCTGAAAGAGTCCGTCTAGATTTCTGTATGCAGAAAATTGTCTCCCCAAAATGAAGGCAAAGTAAAATAATTTCAGATTTATGAAATCCGAACGAACATGTCCTAGCAGACCTGCTCTACTTGGAATGCCTGAAGCAGCCCTTCTGGCTGGAGAGAATGAGGCCACTGGGCCTGGAGCTACAGGCAGAAGGAAGAGCAGCAGGGACAGTGAGGACAGGTACAGAAACAGGCTTAGTTTCATTTTACATAGTTTATTTTATATATTTTGTATAGTTCTATATCTGACATGTATGGTTTGAATTCTTGAAAAGACGTTGCACAGTTTTTTAAGCTTACAGCATAGAAATAAAATAGAATCCACATATGAATGAAACCATGTGATAATTCACTCATATGTGGAATATAAGAAACAGTGCAGAAGACCATAAGAGAAGGGAGGGAACGCTGAGTGGGAGGAAATCAGAGAGAGAGACAAACCACAGAAGACTCTTAACTCCAGAAAACAAACTGAGGGTTACAGAAGGGAGGGGGGTAGAGGACTGGGTGACGGGCATTAAGGAGGGCACGTGACGTGATGAGCACTGGGTGTTAATACACAACTGATGAATTGTTGAACAGCACATCTGAAACTAATAATGTACTCTGTGTTGGCTAATTGAATTTAAATCAAAAAATATATAAGACAAAAAGTACAATGGGCAAGAAGGGGAGAATGTGGAATTATGTTATTGCAAGGTTCTCACACTGCCTGTCCCGCACTGTATCCAAAGGCTATGATGACGTGAAGATACGGGTTACAATTTCTAGAGCAACATGTAAGACAATACGTAGATAAGTCAGCTCAGGAGATAAAACGGGGTGTTTAAAAATATGTGCTAAGGGGCACCTGGGTGCCTCAGACAGTTAAGCATCTGCCTTCGGCTCAGGTCCTGATCTGAGAGTCCTGGGATCCAGCCCCATGTCGGGGCTCCCTGTCAAGCGAGGAGTCTGCTTCTCCCTCTGCCCCTCCCCACTGCTTGTACTTTCTCTCTCTCTCAAGTGAATAAATAAAACCTTTAAAAATAAAAAAAAAATATGTGATTCACCTAAAAGAATCCAAGAAGGGAGGAACAGAGAACAAGATGCAAATGGTTAAATAAAACTAAAATACCAAGATGGGAAGTTTAAACTGCAAAACAAAGGGCATTATTAGAAATAAAAAGAGATATTTCATGATGATGAAAGACAAATTCATCGAGAAGGTATAACCATCTTAAACCTGAAGCTACCTAATAAGACAACTTTAAAAGGCTTGAAGCAAAAATTGGCAGAACTGAAGAGAGAAACAAGTGTGCATGTTATTTATTCAGTCACTGAAAGAGCCTTTGCTTTTCCCAAAGCGAAATTTATTTTTAAACGAAGTTCAATAAATATGTAATTAAGATGTCATACTCTTACTCTTTTAGGATACGTATTATGGCACTGATTTCAAGATGCATGCATTGCCAACATCTGGCCACCACACTTTCTTATGCTTTCCTGGACTCTGTGTAGAGCTTCTGTACAGAAGTTCGCCGTGGTGACTGAGGGCAGCGAAGACCCCTCTCACGATTACTTCTGCTTCAGAGATACTTTTCTTTTCTTTCTTCTTATCCAGTCATTTTCTCCTAAGTAGTATTGTTTGATCTTCCAGACTCTCCTGTTAAGAGGTTGAGCAGTTCCCTGGCGTATTTAATTCCTGATATTCCTACAAGCATTGGCAGTTTTTAAACAACTCGGTGGTTTATGGGCCTTCCGAGTCGCCTCATGCCCCAGGTTCTCCAGAATGTCCCGGGACGGAACACGCAGGTATTAGTAAGCACTGCAGGGTAGCCGAGTCCTGCTGATGAGCTGAATCCGTCCCGTGCGAGTGGGTTGCTCACTGCTTCTTCCCGTCAGAGGAGAAGGGCTCTGTCTCTCTGATGGCCATTTTGCTATTTTGCATTTTGCTGAAGACTAGTGCTTCATACAGAGGGGGAACCGGCTGGGAGAAAGGGGTAAACTTCAGCCCCAAACCTCTGGCCCCACGGGGGGCATCTCGGGTCAGCCCGAGCCAGGCTCCAGAGCTTGGGCGATACACAGGGTCGCAATGCGTGCCTTACAGGGAGAGAACTAGGAGGGAAGAACTGGGATAATACTCCCTTTAGAGTATTCTTAAATTTTAATGGATTTCAGTACATATAATGCAATGAATAATTATTTTCTGGAGCCCTGAGAGAGATTTGGAAGAAAAGTTGGGAGAACTCGGTTTTGTTCCAACGGCCTGTACACATCCTCTTTTGTGGGCCCAGAGGGCTTCTATCCCTCTTTCTTCTCTGCTTTCTGTCCCGTTAACCATACAAACAGCACTCGCTGTTAGGCCTTGCACTGTTTTATACTCACTTAATACCAACAAGAACCTATGATAGGATTATTCCCCTATCTTTTGGCTAAACTGAGGCCGAAGTTGTTTTATTTATTTATTTTTTTATTTTTTTTTTTTTTTTAGGATTTTTATTTATTTATTTGACAGAGAGAAACACAGCCAGAGAGGGAACACAAGCAGGGGGAGTGAGAGAGGGAGAAGCAGGCTTCCCGCCGAGCAGGGAGCCCGATGTGGGGCTCGATCCCGGGATCATGACCTGAGCCGAAGGCAGTCGCTTAACCAACTGAGCCACCCAGGCGCCCCCCGAAGTTGTTTTAGTAACTTGGACAAGGTCACGCGGTCACCGCCTAAGCCCCTGATCCATACCCAAGACGTGATTCTAGAACCATGGCTCCTAAGGGAGTAAATGGCCCACTCCTCTTCATTAGCCCCCTACTGATAGGGCCTCCGCTGGGATTTTCAGTCGGAGAGGAGACCATCTGCAGAGATGTGGCAGGAGGAAGCCCAGTGCGCCAGCTGCAGTGGCCGCGCTTGGAGGAGCACATGCCGGGGTCGAGGCACACTTCCCGGGGGCAGAGCTGGGACAGAGGCAGCCACGCCACAGCTCCCCCAGAGGAGCAGGGACACTCAACTTCTCATCCTCCGAGATCTGCCAGGGCAAAGCTGCAGTGCACCGGGGTCCAGTCCGTCAGGACATGGGACAGCATGGGGCTCAAGGAGGTAGAAATGAGAAATGCCACGAAGAAACCTACAGAGAAGGACGTCAGGGGAAAGGACTCCAAACCTGTGATGAAGCTGAAGCGGCAAGCATGGCTGGCAGTGTGGTCAGATGGACCACTCCTACCTGCCCCTCAGTTGGACCGAGCCCCATTCTGCACCAGTTGCCCAGCGAGGGCAGGGCTGGCTGCATGGGAGGACAGGCCATGCCTCGGAACTGGAGCTGAGCAGGCTGCCAGGCCATTCTTCCCCTTGGGACAAGAGGCCAGGTGTGGCACCTTCTGCCTCCCAGTGAAAGCGTTTCTGACACTTTGTCCAAGGCCCTCTTCCCATCATCTACCTGCTCCCAGGGCGCCCTCCTCCCTTCCGTGGTTCCAACTGGACTCCAGATCCAGCTGTTCCATTGGCTGCTAGTATGATCTGAGATTTTTTTTTCATATATAAAATGGAAATAAGAACGCCTACCTCAAAGATGATTCCACTCATCTACTCAACAAATATGTGAACATCAGTCACACGATTCAGCCATGAGGACAGTTCGTCAGTGGGGAGGATGAACCTTGCACAATGCAGCTGAATATTTCATCACATTTTCCAAAAAGTCATAAAAGAGAAGAACAGGTGCAGAGAGGGCAGTAGACAGCGCCCTGTCCTAGCCTGTGGTCAGAGAGGCTTCCATGAAGGGGGAGGACTGAGCTCTTGGGCAAGAAGATGTACAGCAGAGAAGAGAAGGTGGCGAACAGGGCAGAGACAGCAAAGGCACAAGGCCGTCAGTGTCAAAGGGGAGGCCCAGGGACCCAGAGCATGGCGGCCTCAGGAGCCTCAGGAAATGACGGTGCGGCTGTCCCAGAATGCCTTTCGGTGTGAGCTCCAGGCCAGCAGCTCCAGCTCTTGGTGGCATTTTCCCAACTGTCCCGCAGACACTGAGAACTCAGCGCATCTGGAAGAGCTCGGCACCAGCGCCCAGTCCCTGCGGGGGCTGGCCTGACCCCTCTCTTCCTCCTTCCGGCACCAGTTCCAGCAGCGCCAGTGTCCCTGCTACCCCAGGGCCTCCTCCCTCCGTGACCTCAGTTGAGGCCCTTCCTACAGTCACATCTACTGTTGTAGCAGCTTCACATCCACCCCTCGGCCTCCACCTTATCTCGCGGGGATGCGGCCGGGCCGCGTGACCCCTCTGGGCCTTCCTTGGCTGATAAGACTCCCCCTCCGCCAGCCAGCAAGCCCCAGCAAGCCTGCCCGTGAGAGTCCAGAGCAGGAGACTCTGCACGGCTGAGCCGGTTGATGCCGTATGGAGAGAAGGATCACCTGGAAAGAAGAAGGAAAGTGATGGTTTTGTGTAGAAGATGTGATTGCCTGTCTAGGAAACCAATGGAATCAACGAAAAGGAACCCCTCTGTACCAGGGCCTGGAGAAGTCTAGGCGTAAATAAGCACCCAGAAACTGCCTCCTGGTAAACACGACCGGTTACAAGATGTGATAAGGGGAAGATGCAGGGAGGAAGGTACAACGATGATAAGCTTAACAAAAATGTGCAAGATCTAGATAAAATTTCAAAAGATAGGAAATCTCAATTTTACAAAGATGTCTTCTCCTTACATTAATGCATAAAATACAGATGTGTCCTAGTAAATATGCCCAAAAAAATCAGTGAGATTTTTTTTAGTAACTAGACAAACATGCAGTTAATGATGCAAAAATAATCCATAATAACTATGAAAAAATGTTAAAGATGGAAGGAAGACCAAGTTCTACCAGATATTAAAACATAAATGTTACTAAAACATTGTGGTATGGGTACAAAATGGAATAGATCAACAGAAAAAAAATGTCCAAAAATAGACCCACATATAGATATAAATTAATATATGACAAAAGAGATGCTAATATAAGTGAAAAACAGGCTCTCAAATGATTTGTTCAAAAATCCTCCGACAGAGTGTGTTTTATGGAGCCGGAGCCCCGTGTCCTGGAGGAAGTCCGTGGTAGCGTTCTCACCCAGAAGGCGAGCCTTGTGTCTCCATGACCCGCATTCGCATCATTAAAACAAATGTCAAGAACGACAACCGATCAGAATCACAGGGGCTTGTTGAGATGACGCGCCTCCCCCCAGCCCCGGACATGGCATAGATTCTGAAACCTGGGAGCCCTGCAAGCTCCAAAGCCGGAGACTCCACAGGAGGACGGAGGGAAGGCTGTCCAGCCCGTGTTCACATTCACGGAAAGCCAGGAAGCGAGTTCACGTGGACTTCCCCACGTGAGATTTTTTTAAATTGGGTCTTGAAGATGGTTCTTTCTCCACAGCTGCAAAGGAGAGGGAACATCACCTTCATTTATTTCTTAGATTTTTTTTTAACCTATGAAGACTTGCCTTTTTAAGGCCGGACTCTGGAATTTCTTTAGTTAGTGTTATAAACCAAAGGCAGATACCCAGAGATGACCTTGGCTGAAGAAATGAAGGGCCCGAGGAGGAGCGGGGGTGGCGAGAGGGGAGTGCGCAGCCACGCCCTGCTCTCTAACAGGGTGTCCCGGGAGCCGGAGCCTGGAGGGGGCCTCCAGGTTCAGCAGTGGGAGAGCCGGCATCAGAGTGGGCTTCGAAGGACAGGGGGGTGCAGGACTCGGGTTTCCTGGGGGCCCCGGTGACTGTGGAGGGGTTAGGAGGATCACAGCAGCGGGGGTTGGTTTCAGGATGTGGGGAGCAAGGGAAGTCGGGGTGCATGAGGCCTGAGTGGGTGGTGGGGCCGTGAGGGGGGTGCAGTGGGAGGAAGCAGGAGTCCAGTCCCCACCTTTGGAACTAGAGCGTCTCTGCCCCGTCCACAGAGAGCACCGAACAGCCAGGTCCCGCAGACAGAGCTCAGAAGGAGGCAGACACCCAGGAACCGGCGGCTGTTAGCAGCACCTCGTGCGTGTGGGTGCGTGTGCCCTGCTTGTGCACGTTTCTGAGGCTCAGTCTGACTCCCCGCACGGCGCTCGCCTCCCCCAATGGGCGTGAGCATGGGCAGCACGGCCGGGGCCCGGAGCCCAGTGAGTGGACAGCGCTGATCCCCGAGCTGAGACCTTATCTGCCATCAGGGCTCTGCTTCCTCCTGAGTCCAGAGGCCACGGGGCCGGCGCTGTGGTCTCCCCGGGCCGTGGTAGCCCCGCAGCTGGGCTTGGGGGCCGCGCCGGCCTCGTCTCTCAGAGCCTGGTCCAGAGAGTTTAACTATTCATCCAGGACTCCAGGAGTGGTTTTCTAGGGAAATGTAATAAAGTGGCCAAGGACTAACCTGCTTTCCTCTGAGAAAAGTACCTTTCAGCCTTTGCTGGTGGGTGAGAACCGCGGCCACTGTGGAAAGCAGTCTGGCCCTTCCTCGGAAAAGTGAAACAGAGTTTCCATACGGCCCAGCAGTTGCACTCCGAGGCTTGTACCCTGAGAGAGGAAAACCTCTGTCCACAAGAAAACTTGCCCCTGAATGGCACAGGCCCTCAAGGGAGCAGGCGAGCTCGCTGGGTCCGGATGGTGGGGTAGTTTCGGCCACAGAAAGGAATGAAGTACGGACACCTGTTACCGCAAGGGTGCACCTTGAAAATGTCCCGCTGAGTCAAAGACGCCCATCAAGACAGACCACATAGTCCGTGATCCCACTGAAATTATCTGTTTTTATCCTCTGCCCAGTTTTCTATTTTTTCTTACTGACTTGTAGAGAGGTTCTTTATATATTCTGGGTATCACCCTATTTCTCCTCTACATGCTGAATGTATAGTTTTTAATTGTCTCTTGGACTGTTTATGATGCTTTTTATCATATAGGATTTTAAAATTATGATGCAGACTATTTTATCATTAATTTATTATGGTTTGTATTGTGTGTGTCTTTTCACCAATGCTCTCATTTGTGGAGACCTGTATTTGCCTTTGTTTTCTTTAATTGTACTTAAGATTTGCCTTTTTTTTTTTTCATGTTTAGGCCTTCCATCCATCTGGGCTCTGATCTTATTATTTTGTGATACATAAAAAGGCAAAGTCTAATTTGATTTTTTCTAACATGGCTAGCCTATGCTCCTGGTGCAATCTCTGGGGACACCTGCCCTGTGCCCACGGCTTTCCCGCTGTCATACGCCAAGGCCTGTGAGGCACCAGGCTGCCGCTAGGATTTTTGTTCTATTCCATACAGATGCTTATCCCTCCACGATATCTTGTTTTATGTGAATTTGTCTCCATTTCTGTGTATGATATGAAGAAGGCACTTAACTTTATCATTTTCCAAAAAATCAGTTCCAACCCTATGTAGACTTGAAATGCCAGGTCATCAACTGTGTTTTCATATGATATGTACTATGACCTGTTTGGGGATTTTTGGTTTCTTCTGGTGACTTCTGTGTTTCTACATTCGTTCCCAGCACAACCCGTATATCCTCTCTGCTCTCCCTCTTTAACATCTTCCTGACTTCTCATTTGGGTTGTTTTTCTTTTTTTTTTCTTTTTTTTAAAATATTTTATTTATTTACTTGACAGAGAGAAACACAGCCAGAGAGGGAACACAAGCAGGGGGAGTGAGAGAGGGAGAAGCAGGCTTCCCGCCGAGCAGGAAGCCGGATGTGGGGCTCGATCCCGGGTCTCTGGGATCATGACCTGAGCCGAAGGCAGTTGCTCAACCAACTGAGCCACCCAGGCGCCCCTTGGGTTGTTTTTCAAGTGAACCTTAGAATCACTTTATAAAGTTTTCACCCACAAATCCCACTGGCACTTGGGTGAAACTGTAATGTCACTCAGTGTGGGGACGTTGACATCTGCCAGTGTGTCATCTCCTGTCCCAGAGCGTGGCTCGTCTTCCACGTAGCCTCATGTCTCTTCCTTCCTGAAGATCTGGCACACTTCTTCTCAGAATTATTGTCAGGGATGTGGGGTTTTTTTTCAGTGCTATTGTGAGTGCGGGCCTTTTATCTCCTCTGTCACATTGTTGGCAATAAGATATTCTGTATTTACTGTGGGGTTTTTTTAAGACCTAATTTTTCTTCAGAATTTTCACTGGTTAAGAAAAAGCTTAATTACCAAATATCAAAAATAACAGAAACCAAATAGCTACAAGCCCACGAGACTTCCTCCTGATTCTTCCCCACTTACTAGCTATGGTTTAATGATTCAAAATTCTGTTCAACTAGAGAAGTTGTTCTGGAACCTGCAATAACTTTTTATTTCTTAAATAAGCTTTTTGTTTTAGATGTACATGAAAGTGGCAAAGATAGTACAGGGAGTTCCCATACATCCCACACCCGGGTCCCCCTATTACTAATACCTTACATTAATACAGTACATCGGTCGCAATTAATAAACCCAATATTGATACGTTATTATCAACTGCAGTTCACACATTACTCAGATTTCCTCCGTATTTCCCCAATACGCACGTTCTGTTCCAGATCGCATCCAGACCCTCCCAGGGCACTTAGCGGTCATGTGTCCCTAGACGCCCCCACAGTGCGGCGGTTCTTGGACTTACCTGTCGATAACCTGGACATGTCTGAAGAGCACTGATCAGGTGGGGCTCTGAGGGTTCCTCAGTTATGATTTGTCTGATGTTGTCCCTGTGATTAGGTCATGGTTTTGAGGTAGGAAGAGCACAGAGGTTAAGTGCCCTTCTCATCACATCCTCTCAGGGATACATGCTGTGAACGTGTCACCATGGTGTTGACCTCGGTCCCCTGGCCAAGGTGGGGTCTGTCAGGGTTCTCAACCACCACGTTCTTCTTTTATCCCTTCCCCATAATGTACCTTTGAGAGCGAGTCACTAAGCACAGCCCACACTTAGAGAGTTGGGGAGCTGTGCTCCATCTGCTTACAGACAGTTATTTATATAAATTATTTGGAATTCTTCCACACAGGCGATCTCTTCTCTCCCACTTATTTATTCAATCACTTATATCAGTGGACTCATGAATATTTATTTTACTTTGGGTTATAACTCAACTACTTTATTTTCTTTCTTAAACTGTTCCAGCTTTGCCCATTGGGAACTCTTTCAGTTGGATCCTGTGTCCCTTTGACTTACCTCTGTGTGTGTGTGTGTGTGTGTGTGTGTGTGTGTCACTTCCTTACTTTCTGGCACAAGACGCTCCAGGCTCCAGGCTCATCTTGTCTCTCTCCTGCCCCTGTCCTAGAATCAGCCATTTCCCCAGCTGCCCTGGTTGCCTCTGTGGGAGAATGGTATTAGAAGCCAAGGTCTGGGTGGTAGGTGTGCTCTTTGCTACAGGGATGCCGTTGCTTCTAAGCCCTTTCAGCCAACAGAGCAGGGAGATACGTGTGTGTGCTGACCGGTGTGTATACACACATATCTCCAATATTTCTGTATATTTCCATGTGTATGAAGTTATGAGCATTATGTATGAAGCTAAACATACATTTCACACATACATGTTATATGCTAACTCAAACATGTTCCCAGATGCCTTCTTTTTTTTTTTTTTTTTTTTTTTAAAGATTTTTTTATTTATTTGACAGAGAGAAACACAGCTAGAGAGGGAACATGAGCAGGGGGATTGAGAGAGGGAGAAGCAGGCTTCCCGCCGAGCAGGAAGCCCGATGTGGGGCTCGATCCCGGGTCTCCGGGATCATGACCTGAGCCGAAGGCAGTGGCTTAACCAACTGAGCCACCCAGGCGCCGCCCCCAGATGCCTTCTTAATGAATATCCTCACACCATATTTTATTATTTCCTTAGGGTGAAATCGCAGAAGAACTTCTGGGTCAGTATGCACCTTGTAAGGATTTGATGCATACTCTCAAAGTGCCTTTAAAAGAAGTTATACTAGTCTATTCTCCATGGGAAGTATGTCAGAGAGCTCTTCACCCTGCACCCACGCTAAGAGCATGTACTTCAGTTTTGTTTAATGTGAATCAACTTAGGGCCACCTGGGTGCCTCAGTCAGTTAAGCGTCCACTTCCTGATTTCAGCTCAGGCCTTGATCTCAGGGTCTCAAGACGGAGCCCGTGTCAGCTTCTGTGATGCGCATGGAGCCTGCTTCAGATTCTCTCTCCCTCTGCCCTCCTGCTCCACCCTGCTCTCTCTCTCAAAAAAAAGGGGGAGCGCCCCTCAGTGGCTCAGTTAAGCGTCTGCCTTCGGCTCAGGTCGTGATCCAAGGTCCTGGGATGGAGCCCCACATCGGGCTCCCTCTGCCGCTCCCCCTGTTTGTGTTCTCTCTCTCTGTCAAATAAATAAATTTTTTTATAGTAAAAAGGAAATGTTAGCCAGTTGATAAGTAAAAAAAATCTCTTGATGCGCTTAATTGCATTTGCTTGATTATCAGTGGAAGCTGGATGTTCATTCATTCACGGATCATTTATCTTCTGTGCCTCGCCTCTTATATCATTTTCCCCTTTATATCATGATATTCTTGGTTTTTCTTACTACTCTTCAGGAACTACTTCTGTAATAAATTTATTAGTCCTCTGGAAATTAGGAGACAAATATTTCTCCCAGAGTTGGTTTTTTTTTTTTTTGCCTTTAATTATGTTAACTCTTTTTAATGTTCACAGATTTTTAATTTTATACAATTAATTAGTCCTTGTATTGCTTGTGTTTGATATTATCTTTTACTCGTTCCTACCCCCAAATCATAGAAATAGTCTCTTATATTTTTCTGTCTTTTATGATTTAATTTGTTAGGTTGAAATGTCTGGTCCCCATGGAATTGCCTTGGCTCATGTGATAAGTAGGGATCTGCGTTCGTTGTGTAGCCTCCCATCCCGAGCGCAGGGGTGATCAAACCTGCAGTGAGTAACACACTGTCATCATCAGACCTGGGCAGGCCCCTCGATGGGATTATAAACAAAATAATACACTGGAAAAATAACTTCGGCATTAAGGAAGAAGAAAATTATAGAAAATTAAGAAATAATTGGAAACTAACAATAATTAGAAACACAATGTGTCAGTGTTTGTGGGATGCAGGAAGAGCAGTACTTAGAGGGAAATTTAGAACTAAACACATTTATCAAAAAATAGGGCATGTTGGGGCGCCTGGGTGGCTCAGTTGGTTAAGCGACTGCCTTCCGCTCAGGTCATGATCCCGGAGTCCCAGGATCGAGTCCCTACATCGGGCTCCCTGCTCGGCGGGAAGCCTGCTTCTCCCTCTCTCACTCCCCCTGCTTGTGTTCCCTCTCTGGCTGTGTTTCTCTCTGTCGAATAAATAAAATCTTTAAAAAAAAAATAGGGCATGTTAAAAACAGGTAGGTATTCAGCTCAATATATTGGAAAAAGAACAACAAATCCAAGTACACCAAAAAAAGATCATTTAATAAGGATAATTGATAAAGGACAGAACTTTTTAAAATGGAGAAAAATAGAAAAGCTTAAGAAAATTAAAATGCCAATTCTTATGTTTTTCTTTTTTATTTTTTTTTTAATTTTTTTTCCCATCACCCAGCCACCCTATCCCTCCCGCCCCCGACCCCCAGCAACCCTCAGTTTGTTTGCTGAGATTAAGAGTCTCTTATGGTCTGTCCCCCTCTCAGGTTTCCTCTTGTTCCATTTTTGCCCTCCCTGCCCCCCCACGGCCCCCCCCCCCC